>MU226569.1:162093-194562 GCA_018584345.1 Thuja plicata | reverse complement strand
ATGGACACACATACATATGTGTGTACGCGCGCGCGTGTGTGTGTATATATATAATGCACACACACATATGTGTGTGTACGTATATAATATATATATGTATATAAGTACACACACACATGTGTGTGTGTGTATGTGTATGCATGTGTATATCTATATATATATGTATGTGTGTATATATATATATATATGTATATGTATATATATACATATATACATATATATGTCTGTATATATATATATATGTGTGTGTGTGTGTGTGTGTGTTTGTATATATATACATATATACATACATACATACATGTGTGTGTGTGTGTGCTTATGCGCGAAAAGAGATTTTAGCCCCTCATTTTTCACGGAAAAAATATAAGTGGCGGAGGGCTTAAGATATTTGGCAAAAAATCTTTAGGTAGGGTTTCTTTTGTATTTTTTACTGATTTCTTTTAATAATTATCTTATAATATACGAATAATTTTGTTTTTTAAAATAGTTTTAATAATGTTTTAGTTTTTAAATAGTTTTTGATAGTTGTTTAATTTGTATTAGTTTTTAATAACATTTTTGTTTTTAAATAGTTTTAGTTTTTGAACTTTCCACATAAATCATTTAACTTAAACCAATACCAACCTTCAACCAACATCAAACCTAAGTTTCACATCGGCCTACATAAACCTTACCTTTACATCGATCCATAGCCACTCAACAACATACCAAATTAACACTAACCCTAACTAAACACCAACCTTTTCAAATATTTTGACCAAACCTAAACCAACACAAAATTTATCCTTACCTTAATCAACCTACACCAAGTTCAAAACTCTACACTAAATCTTGGACATAAACTTGAAAATTCCAAAATCCTCATTCTCTACAAGATATATAGAGGTCTCAACCCAACACAATTTCTCTCATGCTCCAAACCTGTTGCATAAAAATAAGTGGACTTTTGAAGGGTCCTAGCATGCCCCAAAGACAATGTCACATGACCTTAAGATCCCCATGCCCAAGGTATTCATCCTAGGGACCTATTTTGCATAAAGATTAGTAAAATTGACCTAACAACACCTTTCAAAATCTTGTACTAAAGATAAATTCATAATTAAAATGTCATTAAGGTTTCCAACCCTAAACTCATCTTATTCACTTAAATCATAAGATCCCACATTTAATGCCTCCACAAAATACTCTTACATATAAACATATCAATAATCGCCTCCCACTGTAGTTGTACACTAACACATTTCACAACAATCCTAATTCCCATCTAGGTTATACAAGCTCGACAAAATATAACTTTATATGAATGTGCTTAATTTAGCTTACTTTAAGTCTACATTATTACCCCCCTGTCTTGGTATAGTTTCCCTACATATTAGTCATCATCATAATGTGTGGACCTAATTTATCAACATGATTAGGATTCAATAATGAAAACCATTGGTTGTCAATCTAAATTGGATAAATCAACTAAAAATGTGAGATTATTGAATTCAACTCTATTTACTACCCCATTGTTTCACCCTTGTCTTGGTGAGTGTAGCACCATTATTCCCCTAATTGTAGTTGTATATCATCTTGGACATTTACTTTACAAACTACTACCCTTACTTCTAATCTCTATCACTGGAGACAAAAAACAATAAAAAATTACTCAAATTGAATATATACATTTAACATATTAACTCTTAGCTAAACTAGTTATCAACATGAATACCGATGATAATGTTACTACAATTGCACATTGAAGTTGTCATTAGTTATCAAGCATACATAATGAACAATCAGTAAAAAATTCACAAACAAGACAGTCGATATAATCACCAAAGTACAGAGTTAACTGAGAGCACTGATCATGCCCAGAGTTAACCAAGCATAGTGATTACCGAGTATACAAACTAAACCAAGCAGTAGACAACACCGAGCTACACAGCATAACCGAACACCAATATAAACAAGATATACAGATAACATCGAGCACTGAGAGACAACAATAACCGAGTGGAATAGAGACCAACTAAATTTTTTTTATGGCACATCATTCTATGTAACAACTTTTTAGCCGACCTAGATAACGGTGTACACGATTGAGGAGGACATTAATTATGAATTTACATAATTAATTGTTTATGTCTCCTATGTATAGATGATCAAGGTAAATTTTGTACACCGTTGATCTTAGGGTAAGGATGTAATTGTTAATCCCTAGTTAGGTCATATCATTTGATATATAAATGTATAGATGTCAAATTTTGATGTATGTTGATCAAGAAATGATCAAGTAGCCGCCATACTAAAGACATCAGAGACTAGGCAAGGATTTTAAGGATAAAGACTACATTGCAGAAATCAGTTTTTAGAACTAAGGCAAGGCTACCAAGCAGAACATAGCAGAAGGTATTATCATTCACATTGAGGTGATATATTTTTATACAAACTTAATGGATTTGTATCAACAATATTGAGATTGTATATGTTTCAAATCAAATTTATGTTACTCTCTAACAATTGTAATAGATCCCTAAATCTCTTAACAGAGTAGACTTAACCGTCTTATTATAAATCTCTTAACCAAGTGCACACATACTTTGTGTTGACAAATCCTCACACAAGGTGGATATAATAGATCTCATTGTTACTCCTAACATAGTAATATCATCAGAAGTGATCACTCTTTGTAAAGCTTTAACATGCTAACTTTATTTCTGCAATAGTGAAGTTTTGTGGGTCTCATCCCCACCGCAGTTTTTACCTTCTAACAGGGGTTTTCTGCGATACCAAAATACTAGTGTCATGGGTACTTAATTTTATTTATGTGCATTATTTAATTTACTTGCATTTACATTTCAGCAGTGATACTATATGTTTGGTGTATGCAATCTACTCGATTGGTTAATACAAGACAATGGTTACAAAGAATTGATTAAAAGTTTTTAAGGGTACTGATTCACCCCTCCCCTCTAAGTACACACCTATCCATTATCCCAACAATTGGTATCAGAGCTAGTTCTCTTATTTTGAAGGTTTAATCGCTGAAGAGAAAAGATCTTACAATGGAAAGATATACACTTGACAAAACTATTGAAAATCAGAAGTTACAGTTGCAGATCTATGTCAAACAATACAAGGAATCCAAAGAGAAACTCCGGGAGATGTTGATTAAGAGAAAAGACATGGAACTTCACTCTCGTGAGATTGATTATCATGAAGAAGAGATTCATTTCCCATTTGATACATTCAGATCTGAATCTGGTAGCATATCTGATGCATCTGAAGGAATCATATCAAAACTATCTGAAAGTAATCAACAATTTATTGAACAAGTTAAAGCACTGCAGTTCAGACAAGATACACAAATGGTTAGAATGGTTGAAGTCTTGAATGATGCAAAGAAAGATGAAGAAGATAGAAACATGGTTGTTGATGATAGAAGATAGATGACAGAAAAGTTACAAGAGAAAGAAACTGAGATATCAAGACTTACTAAACATTACTTTTAGATCACCAATCAAGTGGTTACTATGAATGATGAGGCTAACTGAGTAAATATTGAACTTGAAAAAAGAATGGATTATATTAGTGTACTAAAAGAAGAAAATGAAAAACTGAGAAATGAAGTGAAGATTTTACAGCAACATAATGAAGTGATTAAGAGATCTGAAGAAAGCATTAAGATAATCAATGAATTTTTGTTCTATCAAAGAAGACTGAACAACAATATCGGATTAGGGTATACCAAGAAAGTAGAATCATCAAATAAAGATGAACAAAGGAATTTATACTCAATCCTAAAGCTTAAGAAGCCCTCTTTCCATCACTGTGGAAAACCGGGCCACACATCAAAGGTTTGCAGAAGCAAAGCAAAAGGTATTCCTAGAAACCCTCCTAAATTCAATGGTATTTGTTATAACTGTAATAAGAATGGACATCAGGAACATGATTGTAGATCGAAGTTGAACAAACCACTGAAGAATCCATACATGGATTAATACTATCAAAATTGCAACATGCATGGTCATACATCACAAGCATGCAAAAAAAACACAAAGCAAATCTAGAAGTCTAAAGGACAAGAAACGGTAAATCAACCTAGAAGACAAGGTAATGCTTATGCATGGGATTATAATACTTGGATTAGTTTTGAAACATGTGGTAAATATAGACATATAGAAGAAAATTGTATGAGCCAATGGAGAACCAAGTATAGGAATTGGTCAAACTCTGGAATGGCATGTTCTCACTATCACAAAGTCGGTCACTTAAGGAGAGATTGTGCAGACCGAATAAACACTTATGGGAATGACAATACAATTGAGGAAATTGTATGGTTCATAAATCAAATGTGGAGAAAATCATCAAATGATATTACAGGACCAAGCACAAAAGTCAGTGACACCTCATCCAATGGATTAGGTGGCTCCACCATCTACAACTGAGCAATACAAGCGTGTATGGAACTATGTTTTGCAATACTATATCTTACATCAATTCTTGTATTCATTGCTCAAATGCCAAATTAGCATGAATAAAGATGCACTATGCTATTATATTTTTGATTACTATGATCTAGTTGAGTCGGTTAATATGTATCAAGTTAGAACTATCCGTCGGTGAAAATGTGAAGAAGACAACTGAGTTACTGTGGTAACCGAGTATATGGTATACTCACCAAACTGAAATATCATCAGTGTTAATCAAGCATAATTTTTTTTCATTGAGTGGTTGGTGAAGAGAATTTATTGCACTGCCCTAAGTTATTTGCTATATATTTGGTCGACATAAACTCATTTGTTCACAACGCGATCACAAAGCATAACAGAGTAAAGAGAGTTAAGTTGCAGTAGAGCATTTTTGAGCATTCTTCAAAGATTTAAGCACATTTAAAAGCACACAAAGGCTAGTCACTACGCATTTTTCCCTCATCGAGTTATTCAAGCATATTTTATGGAAGCCCTAAAGCAGAGATCATGGCATCTTCATCTCGAACCATGGAAGCAAAACTGGATAAGGATAAAAAGGTTGTGTTGGTGAAGAACTCCACCTGCACGGAACCAAACTACAAGATCCATCCATAGGTTATAGCACAACCATATGATAAAGGTGCATTTTTATCTATCTCACCTAGGGTTTTTCTAGTGCAAGACGTACGTGCCTACATACACTGTAAAATAGGTGAAATTAGAGACTTTGAGCTTATGTCCACATACCAATTATTATGCACAGATGGGAAGTTGAAGGAAGATCACAAACACTTAGACGTTAAAGGGTTAACCAATGCCCTAAATTTCCTTAAGGTCTTTCAAAATGAATGGGTCTGCATTGTTCTAAGAAGAGTACACGATGGAAATCTCAGGCTCAATGAGTCCAAGAAGATAGCCAGAGATGTAATTCACATAGTAACAAGATATCCTATATATGACAAAACCAAATCCCTAAGGAACCTACCAAGAACCAAGTTAGAAAATCTAAGATTAGCGAAGTGGGACGGTAGAGGCTTGAAGATTAACTGCATCAGTGATCTTGAACTGAGGTTCGGTGCTTATACCATTGGGTATAAGATATTCTAGTCAAGAAGACCGAACAACATACCATGTGGAGCTGTTGACATAGGCTACAAAATTGTTAAGAAAGGTCTACAACTTGGTCTTTCCAAGCTGTTGCATAGGCAACTAGAAGAAAATACGAGAACCATCCGATCAAAAAAGTCAAATACATGTAAGTTCGGTTCATTACTACTTTGCATATTCTTCTACTTTCAGAATTTCTTTCCCTCAATCGGTAAAGTAAAATGGAAATCAGACATACCAGTTATAGTACAAATCGATGAAATGATTACAAGTCTAGGGAAGAAATTTGAACCTGTTATGAATGAATATTTTACTAAGTTCAAATCTAGGATGGAAAAGAGATCCAAAATTCCTATTCAATTAGTTGAACAATACAAAGATGATATATGTTTTGTAGTAGACACATATACAACTTTAATCAAAGAAACAGATCCGAGGACAACATGGCTACCTCTGATGGACTACAAATTAGATATTGATGTTGGTTCAGAGGCTATTGAGAAACTATTAAATGAGCCTATTGACAAATCTGCCATGAGATTTGGCACCTATGAATAAGAAAAGATCCGAATAGCAATTACTTTGCAAGTGCAACAGATGGGTAGGAAAAATACAAAAATTGTCAAAACTTTGAAGGGAAAACTTGCAATAATAGATGAAGAATTGGACAATTCAAAAGATGAAACTGAGGTGCAGATCTCAGTTGGTCAAGAAGCAGAACCGGAACATGATGCTGATGATACCGAGTCCAATGAAGCACTAGTTAAGGCACCTAAGGACAAAAGGAGCAAAAAAATAAAGATTGAATCTCCATCAAATACCAGCTCACAATCGGTGACTAAGGACTCACCAGCTTTGAAGAAAGGTGTAGCAAAAATAACAAGACCCTCACTGAAGATTACATACCAAACAAGGAAGAAGAAGGGTACTAGTGCACCAAGACAAAAGAGGAGATATGTACGGAACAAAGATGAAAGCTTGATTCTGACGACAATCAAGATCAATTCAAGGTTGTACAGAACAAGACATCACAAACTATTGATGAGATTGCAGAGGCATTCAAGACAATCAGACAGTTGGGACATCCAAAGATATAATCATATTATGATCTAACTACCGAGCATACAGATAAACTCGAAGAAGCAATCATAGGTATGATGATCAACTTTAAACAAGTTCAAGATGAATTTTCTACTTCTATTTCATCAGAATTATATGATAAAAATATCATCAAGATGGTCATATGCACTCCAAACCAAGAAACAGATGAGAGAAGCAACTCTCACACTTATTAAAACCAAGGGATAGCTGAGGAAATACATGATATAATGAGAAAGTATGCCAAGCAATTTCCAAAGAAGGCAAGAACACTGAATATTTTGCAAGGAAATATGAAAGAAGTGGATATTAAGAGCACCAAAATTTGGAACAAACTGCTGAATCCATCCGAGGACATCCATGACACCGAGGAAGTAAATGAAATTGCATCTACTGGACCGAGTACAAAAACCATAACAATTGATGATGTATTAGACAATATTCCTAAACTGTTGACTAATTTAGGTCACTTAGAGATCACAAAAACTAATTTAACTAAAGGTGATCCAGATGATAAGGCCAAGGAAGATGAGTCAATCAGAGCAACTGAGACTATTGATGAGAAAGACACATCATAGGTAGCTCAAGCAAATGTACCTGGTCAGCTACCTATTTTGGTCAAAGAAATTGAAATTGAGATTGAAGCACAAAAAAATCCACCTGAACAACTAACTGACACAAATTAAGACAAGGGTGAAGATTATGGTAAAGAGACCGAGCATAGTGGTGGAACAACACAAGGTGATGCACCTAAAGATACCACTGATGTTGCAAAAGAGAAAGGTGAAGGTAACATAGAGAATCCTGACAAGACAGTAGATACATCTACTACAGACACAAGGTCAGCTACCAAGGTACCTCACCAAGTTATCACACCAAGTACCGAGCAAGCAAAGCTAGCAACCAAGTAAAAGGCTTTGTTAACATTAGCTCTATCTCCTTCATCAAGTGTTCAAGAAAAGAAGAAGAAGAAGAAGAAGAAGAAGAAGAAGAAGAAGAAGAAGAAGAAGAAGAAGAAGAAGAAGAAAGGAACCAAGGACATAGTTAATTTAGATGAAATCATAGAGATTCCTAACTGGGATCCAAGGACACTTGATCTGGAAACATTGAAGAAATATGGTGAACTTTGCACTAGAAAAGAAGCATAGGACAAGCTAAGACAAGAAGCAAAGAGTGCACAAGTGCTATAAAAATTAAAAGGGATTTTAATGCAAGTTGTACTAGATATAAACATTGATGAATGAGCCCCAATACTCAAACAAATTGAAGTGATCACCGAGGCGATTGACAATCTTGACATTGATGCCCAACAAAAATTGGAAGAAAGACCAGAAAAGAAGATCCAATATAAAGTTACCGAGAAAATCAGCCACACAGTGGTAGTACATAAGGTAACTCTATCTGAATTTGTAAGTGGTTTAGAAACTTTTATATCTACAGCCATTACAATTCTACAATAGTTATGCATAGTAGATCAGTTCACTACCGAGATTAGTGAAAAGCTAAAGCAAATAGATCAAGATCTTAAGGATAGTGCACAGAGTCTGTCAATCAAGCAACATGCATTATAGATGCATTACAACAAGGTACATCAAAACCAATGGTTGAGACAAGACTTGAAGAAAGAAGAGGAACAAATAAGAGAACAAGTAACCGAGCTTCAGGCAATGTTACTACCGCATCTGGCTATGATGAAAAAACATGTGACATTGGCAAAGAATCTCATTGCCACCCCAGAATTATTAGTAACATAAAGCATATATGATATGCATGCTTAGCTAAATTTAGAGCTACTCACCCTCGAGAATTTAAAGGAGGAATGAGATAAATTACTAAAAACACTCAAGAATGCCCATCCTAATATTTTGACAAACTGTAAGTTATACTCCTTTTGTCATTATTTTCAAAAAAGGGGGAAATATATGTATATATTTATAGTAAAGGGGGGTAATATAATCAGGATATTCATATACATATACCGAGTATATACAAAGGTGGAGCACATGTACAAAGGGGGAGTCACTATGTATAGTATTACGTACAATAATAAGTTTTTGATACTAATGCCAAAGGGGGAGAATGTTACTCCAATTGCACATTGAAGTTGTCATTAGTTATCAAGTAGACATAATGAACAATCGGTAATAGAGTCACAAATAAGACAGTCGATATAATCACCAAAGTATAGAGTTAATCGAGAGCATTGATCACACCCAGAGTTAACCCAACACAGTGATTACCAAGTAGACAGACTATACCAAGTAGTAGACAACACTGAGCTACACAACATAACCGAACACCAGTATAACTGAGATACATAGATAACACCAAGCATCGAGCGACAATAATAACCGAGTGGAACAAAGACAACCTAAAAGTTTGTTATGGTACATCATTCTAGGTAACAACTTTTTAGTCGACCTAGATAATGATTTACACGATTAAGGAGGACATTAATTATGAATTTACAATATTAATTGTTTATGTCTCATATGTATAGATGATCAATGTAAATTTTGTACACCATTGATCTTAGGGTAAGGATGTAATTGTTAAGCCCTAATTAGGTCATATAGTTTGATATATAAATGTATAGATGTCAAATTTTGATGTATGTTGATCAAGAAATGATCAAGTAGCCACCATACTACAAACATTAGAGATTAGACAAGGATTTTAAGGATGAAGACTACATTGAAGAAATAATTTTTTAGAAATAAGGCAAGGCTATTGAGCAAAATAGAGCAGAAGGTATTATCATTCACATTGAGGTGATATATTTTTGTATGAACTTAATGGATGTGTATCAACAATATTGAGATTGTACATGTTTCAGATCAAATTTTTGTTACTCTCTAACAATTGTAATAGATCCCCAAATCTCTTAACAGAGTAGACTTAACCATTTTGTTGTATATCTCTTAACTGAGTGCACACATAATTTGTGTTGCAACATCCTCACACGAGGTAGATCTAATCGATTTCATTGTTACTTCTAATAGGGTAAGATCATCAGAAGTGATCACTCTTTATAAAGCTTTAATAGGCTAACTTTATTTCTACAGTAGTGAAGTTTTGTGGGTCTCATCCCCACCATAGTTTTTACCTTCTAACAGGGGTTTTCTGCAATACCAAAATACTAGTGTCATGAGTACTTAATTTTATGTATATGTATTATTTACTTTACATGCATTTACATTTCAACAGTGATACTATATATTTTGTGTATGCAATCTACTCAGTCGATTAATACAAGACAATGATTATAAAGAATTGATTAAAAGTTTTTAAGGGTACTGATTCACCCCTCCCCTCTTAGTACACACCTCTCCATTATCCCAACAATAAGGAATTGTGATACTCGCACATTCCACTATTTACTACATTTAATCTAACTAAGAAGAATGTATATAGAAATTAGGGCAGTATTAATCTCTTAGAGGACAAAGTCTTACATCCCCATTTCCTTATCGTTGAATTCCTCATAAAAATCACCAAAATTTAAACACATAATTTTTAGTTTAAAAGATTATAGTTGACTTATCGAGCATTTCAATCGCTAACCTTATCCACAAAGAAACTTAAAACATTAGACCATATGCATATACTACAGATATCCCTATGCAAACTCAATTATTCTCAAGTGTAGATCACAAATCACAATATATAGATTCTGAGTGTAATGTGCACCCTGGCAGTGAGCAAATATCATAA
Source organism: Thuja plicata (assembly GCA_018584345.1). Taxonomy (NCBI): domain Eukaryota; kingdom Viridiplantae; phylum Streptophyta; class Pinopsida; order Cupressales; family Cupressaceae; genus Thuja; species Thuja plicata. The sequence continues at coordinate 184,186 of MU226569.1, read as the reverse complement.
TCACCAGTCTGCTAGATCTGTCGAGGATAGGCAGTGACTATTTATTGAAAATATCCAGAGATTACAATATGCTTTAGAGAAGCTAGATGGTGCAAGCGCACGTAGGGTTCAAAGCCCTTCATTTTGTTGTGCTGTGTTTCTTTTTTTTTGTTCAAGGATTTTAGGGAAGTTTAGGATGTTTTTGAAATGTTTTAGGAGGTTTAAGTTTGAGTTTTGGTGGTTTTGGTCCTAGTGACCTTTGTAATGCCCTATTTGACAAATGAGTCAAAATGTGGGTTGGGAAACCAAGATGCTTAGGAGGACATTTTTAGGTTTTTTTGAGTCATAAGACATGATCTTAGACATTTTTTAATCCATCCATTGAGGTGGAGGCATGAGAAAGCAAAATTGCAAAAAGATGTAAAATGTTGCTTGACAACATTTGCAACTTTTAAAAGTTTCTCGACAACTTTTCTTAAAAAGTTGCTTTTGTCCAAAAATTGGTTGTAGATTGGTTTGAGCAGTTGTCCTAGGAAGGGGAAGCCTATTTAATGACTTTCATGGCATTGTCCAAAGTTTGGTTTCCATTTTGTTACATTTTTATTTAATAGCAAAGTTGCATAATTGCACAATGACAGATTTTATTGCTTTCCAATTGAATAGAGTTGTTAATGGATTAAATCAAGGTTCTTTTCAATGTAATTAGTTTTTGATGAGTGTTTTCTAGTTCTATGTGGAGTGGTTTAGTCAATAGTTTCCATTTTGTAGTTGTAAATAAATTTTCTTTTAGTTTTGTGTTCTCTGGTTCATTCTGGACTGTACATAGAATAATGGCTCCTCTAAGATTTTCCCACTGTGGAAAGTGAATGGGCCTGGGAGGAATGAAAGATGAGTCTTCTTATATACTTTTTAATTTTGTTTTTAGTTTCAAAAGTGTTAAGGATGAATTATTAGCTCTTGCCCTAGGTAAGCTTGGCAATAGCTCAGCTAGGGAAAAAGAGAAACATAGAGTGATATCTTGCAGGGTTGGATTGAAAAGTGAAATCCAGTGGTTGGAGGATGGTTTTGGGGGAAGTGATTATACCCTCAAAGAAATGGTGGAGGCCGATGAAACCAATTCATCTAGTTATGAGAAGAATTACAAGGACTACACCAATTAGCCCTATTTTTAAGGACACTATCCCTAAGACTTTTGAGGTGCTATACTGAGGAGTTGAGGAACCCTAACTCTATAAATCCTTTGAGTTTTCCAAAAGGGTGTCCAAATATGATAATAGTTTGGGGGCTTGTTTGGAAAATTTGTGAGTTAATCTAGTTTTGAATCCTGGATAGGGCTACAAGAAACCATTAGGCTTATTCCTAGTTTTTAGGAATTTGATTGGTGAAAGGATGAACGCTGACTCAAGACTTCCAAGAATGGAGTCAAATGACCTAATGTGAAGTGATCAAAACCCTGCTAGACTATGTGAGTGAATTGCATAGGATTGGTGGAATCTACCCTTGTAGATTCAGTGAAGCATGAAGGCATAATTGATAGAGAGGTTCTTGGATTGTGGGGTATTTGAACCTAGTGTTCCACCCTTGGGTTAGGGTTGAGAAGAAGCCCTATTGGATCTAGGTAAAGGAATAGTAGTGATTCAAGCTGACTCTTGAAGGACATCTCTATCAAATTGGTATCATAGCCCTAAAATATTTGGGCTAGAAGGTACATGAGTGGCCTTAAATTCATGGGCGAATCAACCACCAACGCAGAGTTGGCTAAGAAGATGGATGAACAAGAAGAAGAGAATAGACTCCTTAGAGAACAGTTAGTAGAGATGGAAACTAAGCTTGATGAAGTGCAAGCTAGGACAACATAAGTAAGTGAGTTGGTAAGAGAGACAAAAGGAAAAGGCAAGTTAGTGCAAAAGAAGATGTAGTACCAGAGCCTGATCGAGTACTTCAAGAGGAGCCATTCCTTAAGGCTCTAAAGGCCATTAGTGGGAAATAATTAGAAGGTGTACCCCTATTCAATGGTAAGATGGAACCAAAGGTGGTCATGGAATGGATAGAGGGACTAGAAAACCACTTTGTGGCAGAGGCTCAAAAGGTGAGAGTAGCTAATACAAGGTTGAGAGGGACTGCTCTCACATGGTGGAAATTTGTACAAGATGAGAGGGTAAAGGAAGAAAAGAATCCAATTACAAGTTGGAAAGGTATGGTGGAAAATATTAGGGAGACCTATCTACCAGATGATTATGAAGTGTAGTTGTACAAGAAAAGACAAAACCTAAGGCAAAATGATCTTGAAGTAAGTGCTTATATAGAGGAGTTCCACAAAATTTGTCTGAGATCACATGTGATGGAAGAGGAAAGCCTAAAGGTGTCTAGATATCTAAATAAGTTAAGGTGGAACATACAAGAGGAGATAAGCCTCTTAAGCCCAAGGATAGTTCACCAATGCTATCAACTTGCTCTCAAGGTGGAAGAGAAGCTAAGAAAGAAGCATGATTCAAGAAATAGGGGAAGAGGAAGATGAAGAGATAGAAAAGGCCAGAGAGGAGGCTTTGGAGGAAGAAATTTTGAAGCAAAAATCCAAGGAGAGTCCAAGCTCACTGAGCAACAAGGAGAGTCAAACAATAGCAGAGGTGGTTACAACAGAGGTAGAGGCTCTAGAAACAATTCAAGAGGAAGATCAAGTGGCCAAGGAAGAGGAACTTACTTCTCTTCTATGAAATATTACAACTATCACCAATATGGGTATCCTGCCTATAGGTGTCCTGAAAAGAGTTCATCATCCCAAGGTGGAGAGAAAAGAATAAATTATGTGCAAGAAGAGTCTTCTAGTAGCAAGACAATAGAGGTGGCATTAGATTCTGAGATAGGGGAGAATCTGATGATCAGAAGGTCACTTATCAAGGAACCAATCTAAGAAGAGCCAAGTCAAAGGAGATCTATGTTCATAGTCGAATGCAAGATCTTAGGTAAGGTTTGCAAAGTTATTAATGATTTTGGATGTATTGATACTATTATCTCTACTGAAGCAATTTATAAGCTTAAGTTGAAAAGGTTTCCACATACTAATCCCTATAGGGTCACCTGGCTGAATAAAGACCAACATGTGTTAGTGAACGAGATATCTTGGGTAGAGTTCTCAATAGGGAGATATAAGGATAGAGTTTTGTGTGATGTCTTACCCATGGATGCTTGTCATCTCTTGTTGGGAAGACCCTGGCAATTTGATAGATCTACTATGCATGATGGAGCTAGGAACTCTTACTCATTTAAGAAGGATGGGGTCACCTTTAAGATTCAATCAATCTTGGAAGAAGGAGAAGTGAAGACAGTAGGTTCTAATGTACTATTAGTGAGAGAAAGGGAATTTTGAGCACACTAGAAGGAGAGGGAGTGGGATTTGCCTTAGCATTGAAACCTAAGGATGAAAGGGTGGACAAGAAAGAGGAGTTGCCCATAGAGATACAAGAGCTACTAAACCAATACAAGGAAATAGTTAGTGATGGACAACCAACTACTCTACCACTTTAAGCAATCAAATTGAATTCATCCCATGAGCCTCACTCCCTAACAAGTTTTCCTATAATATGACCCCACAAGAGAATGCAAATGTTGCTAAAAAAATCCAAGAGTTACTTGACCAAGGCCTAATTAGAAAGAGCATAAGCCCTTGTGTTGTCCCCATTGTCCTATCCCCAAAGAAGGGTGGTACTTGGAGATTATGTACAGATTATAGATCCATTAATAGAATTACCATAAGGTATAGGTTCCCAATCCCAAGGATAGAAGACTTAATGGATTGTCTAGGAGGGGCCAAGTATTTTACCAAAATTGACCTATAGAGTGGGTACCACCAAATTAGAGTGATGGAAGAGGATGAGTGGAAAATGACTTTTAAGACCACAGAAGGTCTATATGAGTGGTTAGTCATTCTCTTTGGGTTGTATAATGCCCTAGGAACCTTTATGAGGTTAATGAATGAAGTGTTGAAAGACTTCATAGGTAAGTGGGTTGTGGTGTACCTAGATGATATATTGGTGTTTAGTAAGACAAAATAAGACCACCTTAAGAATTTGCAGATGGTTTTACAAAGATTACATGAGGAGAAGTTGACAATAAACTTGGACAAATGTGAGTTCATGAAACAAGAGTTGGTGTACCTTGGTTTTTTTTATATATAAGAAGGGAACTTGAAAATGGATAGTAGCAAGGTGGAAGCAATCATAAATTGGCCTAAACCTAAGTCTGCTATAGAGGCAAGGAGCTTCCATGGTTTAACACAATTCTATAGGAAGTTCATCAAACAATTTAGTGAGATATGCGCACCAGTCTTAGACACCATCAAATGAGGCATGAAGACTAAATTTCAGTGGAATGAGCAAGCTAACAAGGGATTTGATACTTTGAAGAGAAATATAGCCACCCAACAAATCTTGGCACTTCCTAGTTTTGAGAAGTTATTCACTGTTGAGTGTGATGCCAATAACACTACTATAGGAGTAGTCTCAAGTCAGGAAGAAAAAGTAGTGGCTTTCCATAGTGAAAAGATAAGCGACATAAAAAGGAATTACTCCTCATATGACTTGGAGTTGTATGCATTAGTTTAAGCCTTGAGGAAATGGAGACACTACCTCCTTCCTAAGGAATTTTTAGTCTACACAGATAGTCAAGCTTTAAGATTTCTAAACTCATAGGACAAGTTAAGCCACAAGAATATGAAGTGGGTAGAATACAGTCAAGCCTATACATTCACAATTAAGCATAAAAAGGGTTACAAAATAAGGTGGCAGATGCATTGAGCAGAATATTTTTGACTGTCCATGAAATGCAATTAAGGAGCATTGGTATAGACTGTTTCAAAGAACTTTATCTAGAAGATGAGGACATCTCAGCTGCTTATAGGGTGTGTAGAGACTTTCAAAATCATTTCCATAGTGAGTATTTTGAATTTACTCTTCAATAAGGTATTTTGTTTAGGGGAGGGCAACTCTATGTTCCTAAAGGTTCAATGAGAAAGAATATAGTGCAAGAGAAACATAATGGGTCACTTAGTATAAATTTTGGTGTTAACAAAACTTTAGAGTTGGTCAAAAGATATTACTACTGGCCTAAGCTGAATAAGGACATTCAAAAATATGTAGAGACTTGTACTATCTAGCAGAAAGATAAGGGGACTTCCTCAAATGCAGAGTTGTATCAACCCCTTCCAATCCCATATAGACCTTAGGAGTGTCATATTATGGACTTTATGGCTGGACTCCCTAAGACAAAACATGGTTTTGACAGTATCTTTGTGATTGTGGACATATTTAGTAAGATGGCCCATTTTGTGCCATGTAAAACCACCCATGATGCATGCTACATAGAAAATATTTTCTTTAGGGAATTATTCAGGATCCATGGACTACTCTTGAGTATTGTATCAAATAGAGAATCCAAATTTATGAGTCATTATGGAAGACTTTGTCATAGAAGCTTGGCACCAACCTTTCTTTTGGATTTGCATATCATCCACAAACGAATGGGAAGATTGAGGTGGTTAATAGGAGCTTGGGAAACCTCTTAAGGTGTCTCACCAAAGAATATGGATAGACATGGGATCAAGTTATTTCTCAAGTAGAGTTTTCTTACAATGATACCATAAATAGATCCATAGGTATGAGTCCCTTTGAAGTGGTTTATGCAGAGGACTTTTCTTAGTCCATTAAGGAGGTACATGATACAATTAAACAAGCACTTATGGATAGTACTACCCATACAAGCATAAAGTGGATGAGAGAAAGAAATAAGTACAATTCTAGATTGGTGACCTAGTGATGGTTCACCTAAACAAGGCAAGGTTGCAGAAAGGTGTTCCAAATAAGCTTAAGATAAGAGGGATAGGCCCTTGTGCTATTTTAGTCAAATATGGGAACAATGCTTATAATATGAAGTTACCTGCAAATATAGGACTTTCTCCAGTGTTTAATGTTGTAGGTTTGTGGCCTATAAAGGACCAGTTTCAGAAGGATATTGTGGACATATAGAGGATATAGAGGAGATAAAAGCTTTGAAACTACCAGTCACACCAAGACCACAAGCCGAGAATATTTTGAGCTCCAGAGTAGCTAAGAAGACAAGGAAAAAGGTGTACTGGGAGTATCTGATCAAATGGAAAGGCAAAGAAGATTCAAAGGCCACATGGGTGCTGGATAAAAAGTTTCATAAGTTGGGAATAGATCCTAACTTAATCCCTTCCAATGGGATTTGAATTCTTTTTGTTTAGGGGAGAATGGTACAGGAGCACTTAGGGTTAAAAGCCCTTAATTTTGTTTTGTTGTGTTTTCTTTTTGTTTAGGAGAGAATGGTACAGGAGCACCTAGGGTTAAAATCCTTTAATTTTGTTTTGTTGTGTTTCATTTTTGTTGTTCGAGGAGTTTAGGGAAGTTTAGGATGTTTTTGGAATTTTTTAGGAGTGTTTAAGTTTGAGTTTTGGTGGTTTTGGTCCTTGTGACCTTTGTAATGCCCTATTTGACAAATGAGTCAAAATGTGAGTTGGGAAACCAAGATGCTTAGGAGGAAATTTTTAGGTTGTTTTTAGTCATAAGTCATGATATTAGACCTTTTTTAATCCATCCATGGATGTGGAGGCATGAGAAAGAAAAATTGCAAAAGATGTAAAATGTTGCTTGACAACATTTGCAACTTTTAAAAGTTGCTCTTAAAAAGTTGTTTTTATCCAAAAATTGGTTGTAGATCAGTTTGAGAGGTTATCCTAGGAAGGGAAAGCCTATTTAAGGAATTTCATGGCATTTTCCAAAGGTTGGTTTCCATTTTGTTACATTTTCATTCAATAGCAAAGTTGCAAAATTGCACAGTGACAAATTTTATTGCTTTCCAATTGAATAGAGTTGTTAATGGATTAAATCAAGATTATTTCCAATGTAATTAGTTTATGATGAGTGTTTCCTAGTTATGTGTGGAGTGTTTTAGCCAATAGTTTCCATTTTGTAGTTGTAAATAAAACTTCTTTTAGTTTTGTGTTCTCTGGTCCATTCTGGACTATACATAGAAGAATGGACCCTTTGAGATTTTCCCACTGTGGGAAGTGAATGGGCATGAGAGGAATGAAAGAGGAGTATTTTTATATAATTTTTCTTTTAGTTTTAGTTTTTGAAGTGTTAAGGATGAATTATGGGCTCTTTCCCTAGGCGAGCTTGGCAATATCCTGACTAGGGAAAAAGAGAAACGAAGAGTGATATCTTGCAGGGTTGGATTGAAAAGTGAAATCTAGTAGTTGGAGTATGGTTTGGGTGAAGTTCTTAGACCCTAAAATAAATGGTGGAGGCCGATGAAACCAATTCATCTGGTTATGAGAAGAATTCCAAGAACTACACCAATTAGCGCTATTTTTAAGGACATTGTCCCTAAGACTTTTGAGTTGCTGTACGTAGGAGTTGAGGAACCCTAACTCTATAAATCAATTGAGTTTTCCAAAAGGGTGTCCAAATCTAATAATAGTTTGGGGGATTGTTTAGATTTTTGAGTTAATCTAGTTTTGAAGCCTAGATAGGGCTACAAGAAACCATTAGCCCTATTCCTAGTTTTTAGGAATTTGATTGGTGAAAGGATGAACTTTGACTCAAGATCTCCAAGAATGGAGTCAAGTGACCTAATGTGAAGTGATCACAACCCTTCTAGACTCTGTGAGTGAATTGCATAGGATTGGTGGAATCTACCCTTGTAGATTCAGTGAAGCATGAAGGCATAATTGATAGAGAGGTTCTTGGATTGTTGGGTAGTTGAACCTAGTGTTCCACCCTTGGCTTAGGGTTGAGAAGAATCCCTATTGGATCTAGGGAAATGCCTAGTAGTGAGTCAAGTTGACTCTTGAAGCACATCTCTATCACTAGACCACATGTACAACACCCCTATCCTTCCTAATAGGGAAAGTGCAACAAGTGTTTGAGATGAGTTGGTACATATGATTGATATTGCTTGATCATATAATGCATATAATGACATCATTTTTGATGCATTCTATACTTCTCTTTTTTGTAGTGTTGTTGGTCTGAAAAAATGGAAAACAATTGATAATGATGTTTCTACTACTAATGTGAAGAGCATGTTCCTATTTTATCTAAGGAAAGATATAATTAGAGGATATCTCACCACTAAGTGCATAGATGTACTTGTGGATCCTTTTATATATCCTAGATGGTTGGTCTCTCGTCATAGGTGGCCCCAAAAGGATGAGTTGCCACTTTATTTATACAAATAATTATTTGTAGAGTTTTATTTACATTGTGATTTGGACTATACAAATTATTTGTCGCATGTTGGGCAAGGGAAGGGTAGGTTTTTAGATAGGTTTAGACATGCTGATGTGCCAAAAACTGCTAATAAGCGGGCATTGGTTGGTCCAAACCTTTTGGTTCTTCCAAAATGTTTGGAACTCTCTGGTGCAGGAGAATCCTAAATGAACCAAGTGTTCCTATGTAACCTAGGGGTTCCCTCAAGGTCATCAGAGGCCTTTAGTGATGTTAAGACATTAGGTTAATCACTGGACCACCTTGTAAGGCCATAGTTCCAAGTTTGGCACCTTATGAGCCCTTGGTCAACTATTGGTAATTAATGGTCCAAAACTATAGGAATAGTTTGTTTTTAGGTTTTTCATGTTTGGATCCACTAGGGATCACAAAAATAACATTGTGACCAAGTTTGGTCATCAAATTTGCAAAATATGTAAAAGTTGCTCAAAAGTTGTCAAGCAACTTTTGAGCAAACTTGACAACTTTTTGAAAAAAACTCCCAAATGGTCAAATCGGTTCAAATATGTTATGTAACCTTTGGGAGTGCCTAAAAAATACCTTTTAGGTGGGTTGTAGGCTAATCGTGTAATTTGGCATTTTGAAATTAATAAAATATAACCATTTTCCTGCATTCCTGAGAAATAATCTTTGTGTACGGTCAGGTACAGACAAAAGGAAATGAAATTATGACACCAATGGTTAGTTATGTGAATATTTTTTCATTTTCCTTTGGTCTCATGTGTTGATCAATATTATTTTTAAAGTTATTGAATTTGCAAACTCACTGCCTGGTTTGTAGGCCCTAAATCAGGGTTTAGGAAAGAATTGAGTGTATTTCACTTTTCCACCATGGGAATTTAATGAACCTTGGTGGAAAGCATGTTTATATGATTATCTTTAAGATTATGTAGGATAGGCTCTCCAAAATGTAGGGAGATGGAGTTATAATGATGCCCTAGGTGTACATCCTTATGTATGCACCAATCCAGAATTATGACAACAATCATAACTCTAGTTTGGGGATTCATCAGAGGCTCTAATTTAGAGGAGGAGACCCTTGTGCAAACCCTCACATGATCCAATCATTAATTTGGAATTTGGATGTAGTGTAAGTGGAGGCCTAATTAGCCCTAATTGTAGAAGCAAATTTGTGTGTCATCCTGTCTCTTTCTCATTTCCATGTTCTAGGGTTTGAGTCCAAAGTCCTAGGAAATAAAGGGTGTCTAAATCCCTAATCAGTTAAGGGGGTTATGTCAAAGAATCTCATTTAAGATCAATTTTCCTTCAGGAAAAGCCTATAAGCCTAGTCTTGGGTTTGTGAAGCAACTATGTCTTATGGGTTGCAATTGAGAGAAAGAACCATTGGAACTATATGGTAGGGACCTAAATAGACCACACATTTGAGCATAGGTCACCCCTGGTCCTATGAGTTACTTTGGGTGGTAATATTGAGAATTTGGGTCAAGTGCTTGTGAAGCCAACCTTGGTAGTTGGTGTTTTAGGATTGGTGAAACCTAGTGATTAGGTTTCCCTTGGGGTTTTGGGGTTGTGATAACCTTAACCAAGTCTTTCCCCACACTTGTGATAAGTGTGAAGTACTTTAGCCTTGAAGAGTTGGTGTTTGGGGTGCATTGCCCTATTTTGAGCCATTTGGAGGCTTCCTACTGCCCACTTTGCATCACTCTCGCATGTAGCAAATGACACCAGGTGAGATATTTTTTTCTAGCATTGTGAATATTGTGACTGAGGTTGACCAGATGGCATATGATCATGTGGGGAGATATATGTTGTATTCTCATACTAACATTCCTCCTATTGATGATACATCTACCAAATATGATCCTTACGTCCGAGTGGACATACCATCTCCTATTGAGGTTGCAAAGTTAGTTGATGATCCTTTGTGTCGGATGGGTGTATGCATGTTGAGTGATCTTATATATGCATATCAGTGTATTTATTTACGTCTTGGGGTCCCTCTCTATGAGGTATCAACATATGGCAGGCAAGTTCTTTGTAGACCATCGAATCACAACAGTCATGATGGTGTTAGAGATTCTTAGAGTACTATGAGACATGAGGATATTTTTCCACATATTACAACCCTTCCCTAACATACAATAGTTGACCAAGATAAACCTCTTCCTAGTCATACATCTATTAATCCTACACTAGAGCCACCATCTGTTCATGCTACACCTTGTACCGGATTTTAGGGAGTTTATTCCAGTCTACTTATGGATGCATGTGTTGATGATGCAGTGTTCTTACACTCTTCGCACATGATTAGGATCAGGAGAGCATTATATGCTACAAATATGGTATAAATTTAAATTGATTTAAAAAAGTACAGCTTTCTATAATTTGAATTTTGATTTTTATATTTTAGAGATATAATTTTTGAATTTTGAATTTTATATATTCTAGGGTATTATGTTGGGTTGGACATATGGATATTTGTAGTCACCTGCTGATCCTATTCATCATGAAACACATGTAAATTAAAAATATTAGATTAAATTTAGACCTCTAGAGAGCTCATTTAAATATTATATTTGTTAATTTTCTTAAGTATTTGATTGCATGTACATCCATACGAGTTTTTTAAGAAAAAATGTGTACAATGTAGGTTCCTTGATCACGTATCCAGGCTTCATATTTAATTCCTAGGGTACATGAACATAATGCAGATGTTGGAGATTGGGTACAACTTAATTTTTTTAAGTTCACACACACACACACACATATCAGGTACATGTGTACTTTATTGCACGGAGGGATCTCGACAACATAGATAAGATCATGGATCATGACAGGCCCAAGCTAACCCAAAGATGTTTTTAGAGACATTTCAGATATATTTTAGACTTATTTTATGCATACATATTTTAGAATTATTTTGTACATTGTATACATACATATTTTTTAGACGTTTCATGTTATATATCCATCTTACTATTCATGTGTGTGTTTTACATTAGATTTCAAACATTATTTAGGATTGCCTTGTGCTCATTTGTGTACATGTGTTAATTATATGTACTAATGTATATATGTTTTATGATTTAAAAATTTATATATTCCATGTTGATCATTAAATAATAAACTTAAATTTAAACCTATTTCTAATAAAAAAACATAATTTGCTAAATTAATAAAATATCCTCATTTGGAATAAACAATTATCAAATTCATAAAATTATGATAAACAATTATTGGAATTCACTACTCAATTTGGGGTAGTTAAGGCACAAATTATAGATAAATTGGATATGAATCATTATAATGAAGAAATCCTGAAATTAAACATTAATAACATGTCATAGGGATAGTTGAATTGAAAAAATCTTCAATATTTCATATCTAGATGAATCTATGAGGCAATTATGATGCATTCCATTTGGGAAATGCATAATTGAGGTAAGGAATATCATCAAATGAAGGGCATAAATTGATGGACAAAAATAAACCTCTTAATACAAATACATGAATGAATCGAGAACAAATACATGAATGAATCCACAAATAAAGTGTTGAACATTTCAACACAATTTTTTAGACCTAACAATATACACATCCATAATTAAATTGATGGACAATATATATATATATATATCCAGCCATAATATCCAAATTTGAGTTTAACATTAAAAATAATTTCATCCAAACAAACATGTCTATATAGATCTTATATGGTCCTAGAAAATATGAGTTCAATGAAAGTACTCTAGAATACAAAGTTTAACTTAAAGCTCCTGGTACATATGGTCTGGATTCTCTCTATCTTTTATTATCTCTAAAAAAAGATCACATTCTTCAATAGGAAACCTCCACTTTTGGTTGCCACGTCCTCTTTTTGGCAATGTCTCCAACTGTAAACTTATCGCTATAACTTATCTATCTTTGTTTGTTGATAATAGGTGCCTTAAAAAACAACTGATCGAGTCGGATATGTTATCCATCACCATCTTTGATTGATTCTAACAATTTACATTTTGGTTTTGTGCATCATAGTAGATAATAATCTACACCTTCTATATTGTCAGGATCCACAAACACAACAAAAATATCATATGTATACCACAAATTAAAAACAAAACTAAGATAAATTATTGAACAATAAAATAAGAAAATATTAAAAAAAAGTAGTAATTTGAAAAGAACATATATGTGCACACATTTATAACAACTAAATAAAAAAAATTCATAATCAGTTGAATATATATGATCATGAATATCTTTATTAATGTCACTATCTTCATAATGAGGCATTGTGACTAACTGTTTCATTTTCCATTGTGAAACATATCCATCTCTAATGTTCTCACAGTGAGTATTTGTGTTGTTCTCAATACAGTCAACACAAAAGCATGATTTTTCTCTTACTTGAATATCAAGATGCTTTCTATGTCCCATAGTCATGACTTGATGTAAACTTTAATACCAGTAATTGTTTGACAATTATAAGGATTAGATCAATTAATATCTATTACAAGTTGAATTTACAATTGTAAATATTTAGATCGAGAGTTAAAATAAAATTCAAACTCACATGTATATATTTCAACAAAATTAAATATACAATCAAATGTCAATTTCTAAAAAAGAATTTGAACGCAAGATTTTACCTTTCACTTCCCACAAATAACGTTTGTTTTATGTTATGTCATGACTACAAAAATTACTTTTGCACCATTGAACAATTTTATTTGAATTTTCTATGTTGTTACTTGCACAAGAACTCACTTTAACAAAGTGGACAAGCCATATATATAAGATACTTCATTTTAAAGTAAATTGATAATTCTATCTAGTACCAAGTACCTAGAAGTTAATGTTAGCAAAGTGCACGCTTCACACATGCTTCTTCTCCACTGTTCTCTCCTTTTCCATGTCCACTTTCAAAGTAGTTCCACAAAAAAATAATGTTAAATCTAGCATGTTGTATGGATAGCCAATTAAAAGCTTTTGGAAACTTAAATTATCTTGGCATGAAATTACAATCAAATCCAAAAATGAAGTTAAATCAGATCTAAAACCATTACACACACACACACACACACACACTTGATTAAATAAAAGAATAATTTAAATGAAAATTGAAATAAATTGAAGTACACATAACAACACATCCATCAAACCAAATCCAATGTTGTGAAGCATTTATCCTATGTTGTCTAATATCTCCAAAAAACATTCCAAAACAATGGACTATATAGCTCGTATCATCATTGATATAAAAATGAACCTCCTTGATGATAGTGCGTTAATTTTCACTACTTGAACTACACCATCCATATCTAATTAGGCATGTCTATATCAAACTTGTACAAATATTATGACTTGGCCATAATGATAATATTAAGGTTGAATCTCAATGTGAGGACTAAATGTATATTTCTCAAATAAATCTATAATTGAAAGAATACAACTTGGTAGAAAATAATCTTTTGACACAAAATTGTTTAGCTTTCCATCTTGCACCATGACAATGTTTGATATGTGGATAAATGATATTGCGAAATTTATTCATAAACTTAATCTAGGGAAATTCACTCTCTTTCAACTCAATTTTTTTGGATTCAGCTCCTGAATTAGTTTGGTATGTCTCATATTCAAATATCTTCCACATAACTTGCATTAAAAGATCAATATTCTCAACATTGAAAATTTATTCAAATCTTAACAATCATTGCATGCACTTTTTATACACTATATATTGAACTCATCTGAATCTTCTGATTTATCACATAAAATAGACTTCACAAATTGTGTTGTACTTTCAGGGATGACTAAATTTGTTTTCATTGCCACCATAACATATTTATATGAATGTAGTTGTAGATGAAACTCAAGATGATTTAACAATAATGAGTTTCACATAGCTTATTTATGCATACAAAACAAGGATGTAATATTTCAAACGTCCTTTGACAAATCTTCACATCTGAAACTTACTGCTTGAATGCTTCAAACAATTCACTTTGTGTTATATCTCTAAAATATTTTGGATGTAAAAATTTTATACCGCCTTCATCTATCATCTATATAGTGTCCCTTCTATTGGAAGAAACATGAGAGTGTCTGGTCTAATATTCAATGGCCTGTCTTTTTATATCTTAAAAAATTCTCTCTTTCGAGGAACCCTACAAATATTTGTCCGATTCTCTTCATTGTTTTCATCTAATTTATTTCTCCTCTGAATATATCTTTAAATAGTTCTTCTAGATACATTTAGTAATTGAGAATTTGTTTGAACCTATTTTCTTTGGGACAATTTCTTACTACAAATTATAGTCATCATTGCTCTACGTGAAACATTTAAATCGACACTTTAACTTGTGCTATCAATACAGTTCAGTGCTTCTTGTAAATTTTCACTTATTTCTTGTTTTAATAATGTATATGTTGACCTTTTCTTATTATCAATACCCAACAACTTCAAAACAAGGATCCTTTCTCTCTTCCCGAATAACCTAGCAAATAATTGTGCTCTTCCAAATATAGATTTATTTTGAAAGTAATCATCCCATTTTTTTTACAATGCAATTTCAATGTGTTTTTAGGTATCATATATTTAGATTAAATTTTATTGAAAAGAGAATCTTCATCCATCTCCATCAAATTTTCCATACAAGAGAAAAATATTCTAGATTGCCTAGTACCAACTTGTTCCCGTACTTGAGTTGTAGCTTCTTGAATATTAATAGGTTAATTTTTACTATGTTTTGTATGACCTTTCATTTTATCATCCCTTTTTTAGTCATACAACCTTGATCTAGTCCTTTTATTCCCGATTGCTCAAACTGATCAGATTGAGTTTCAATTCACCTACACAAAAAAATTACATATACCTAATAAAAAATTCACATATAGTATTTATAAGCTCGTAGATCTTACTAATTTCAAATATTAAAAAAGTATAGAAATTATAAATATATAAAAATATAAAGTTTAAAATCAACTTACTTGGAAAAAATTGAAGCCTTGTTCTCAATTTATGTGAAAAATACAGCTCTTATCATAAACAATTGATTTTCTCAAAAAAAGTTATAAATATTTTGATTTTATGCAAAAATTAATTTAATAAATTTATAATATTTATTTTTTACAATTGAAAACCAAAATTTACAATCCTCTTATATGAAGGTTCTAATGATCATATTTTGCCATTAGTATACAAAGGAAACAGTTTATGAACTGTCTGTAACATGATCACTGAAACACAAGATCATAGTGCAACCCGAGACAACAATTTACAAAGGTCACCGAAACTAGTTTTCACTGACAAGGCATGTTACAATGTAAACTAAAAACACAACCTACATAGTAACCCGACAGAGCAGCTAACTGTGTAAATCGACAAACAAGTTCACAGAGGAACCTGACAGACAAGTTCACAGAGGAACCTGACAGACAAGTTCACAGTGAACACCGACAGTCAGTCAGTCTATAGATCAAATTGAGAAGCATACTTTCTACAGAGACATCACCAAGGAAAGACTATAGAGAAACCTGAGCACTAGTCTACCGAGAGACAAGTTTTTTCTGAGAAATGTGGATCTAAGTTACACGTCAGATAAAACACTTAAGTTTTATAGTTAGATTTAAAGCTTATCTTTAAAACCATTTCTTGAGGGACAAGTAAAGCACATGTAATTGTTTTAATCAGTCTAACTTATTGTAAACATGCAAACTAGGAGATCAAGGTCAAGTTGTAAACCTTTGATCATAGAGTATTCATAATTAAGCATGAAACCTATTTAGGTCAATCCATTCTATAAATAGATGTGTTTTCAATCAGAACAAGATGGTGTGATGATGATTGTATCTGTAGAGACATCTATGGATCAGATACAGAGTTTCATGTAGAGGGACAACAAAAAGATGAAATCAGTTACAAGGAACAAGATCCAAGGCTACTGAGAAGAACAAAGGTATTAATCAATCACTATAGGTGATACATCATATTGTAAACTTTAATGGATCTGTACTTAGCAATTTAGGATTGCATAAACTCAGGTCAATAAGTATTTTTGACTACATTCTAACAAGTGTAGCAAATAGAAGAAATCCTTTAAGAAAGTGGATTTAACAATATTTTTATAAATCTCTTAACCAAGTGCACACTAAATAGTATTGCTAAAGCTCTTAACAAAGTAGACCTTAACCAGTATAAACATGTTACTCCTAACATGGTAAGATCATAAGAAGTGATCAAACTTGTAAGTCTTAACCTGCCCCTTCCATTCTGTAGATAGTGAAGCTTTTTGGGTTTCATCCCCACCACAGTTTTTACATTCTAACAGGGGTTTTCTACATTACCAAATATTGTGTCATGTGTCATTACATTTTGTGAATGTTTCTGTAGACACCCTAAAATGGACAGACTTGCGACTTTACATTAAAAACACTATTTTTCATCTATTAATTAATGGTTTTTTAATCATTAATTAATCATCTATTTTCCTCTAAATTCATTCCCCATATCATCTAATCAAATTCCCAAAATTAATTAAATAATTTATTTTATTTAATTAATTAACCTTAATTGATTAATTACCATTAATTAATTAATTAAATTCAATTTCCTATAGTTTAAATTCAAATATTTAAATTTACTAATTAAATTCTTCCAATTAAATTAATTTAATTTCATCAAATAAAGCAATTCTTAATAAAAAAGAATTCAATTATCTCACATGTAGAAAACATTAATTAAATAAATGAATTAAATATTCATTTATCTTCAAAGAGATAACTCCAATCAGATCACATGGGTTAGCTCTTTTTCTTGTAGGAATCAATTAAAACAACAATAAGTGCCTGACCCTCTCTTCCCAACTCAGATTCATACATGAACAAGGCTAATTAACAAGGATGAAAATCCTTCTTCACTTCGGGCTCCACAGACCCAGGCGGGTGTACCTATCTTTAGACTCATTGCTTAATAGTAAACCTTTCAATGGATTAAGGACATTCATCCTTCTTCTTTTTAAAGTCCCTGGACTTAGGAAGGCTAACCTTATGATTCACTCTTCAAGGAATCAACAAGATGAATTGCATCCTTTGAACACAATCAAACATGAATGCTCTCAGAAACATAAATGTAAAGATTTAATTTGATTTAAAATTGATGATGAGAACTGCTTATCAGAATTTAGACCAGTGCCTAATCCCGGGCAAAGAGTCCAATGAGACATAAATCAACAGAAAAATAATTAATAAGAACACATAAAAGATCCCAGATAGAGTGCCTTACAAACTATCTTTTCACTTTCACATCTGTCTATCAGATTTTCATACTAATACCCTACCCTCTGGAATTACTCACAAGACTGACTCCTTCCTTGAAGGAAACTCACAAGTAACTGCATGGTTACCTTATAACCAGCATGTTTAGAATTCCTTATAGACCAAACATACAAAAGCAGGAATAAAAATACAAAAAGACATCACAGATCTGAAACTGGAGATTCCATTGTATTTCATTAATGTCATTCTGCTTCAAACCATTCAAAAAGACCAAAGCTTCCAAAATTAAACCATAATTTGAAGTTTGCTATGCAGCTGTGCATTCACCATCCTCTATTACAATCAGGAGAAAAGAAAGATATAGGAGAAATTGAAAAACCATTTCCTTCACCGACACTTATCTGCTCCTCAAAAATATCTGCAACTTCTTTTAACTGAAATTACGAGAATCTGATTTGATTTGGACTCAAATGGTCTGCAAAATTAGAATCCTCATTCCGAGACCTTTCCGGTGATATATGATACTTGGTATTTTGGATAAAATTTACCCCCTGAACCATTAAAAAGAGTTTGCCTTCCCGTGCACATTTCTAGATTAAAAAGGTCTGGGTTTTTGAAGTACCATATTAAAATTTTGCATTGTGACCCCCAAAAGTGCTTTTTGAGCCTATTTTCCCTGATGAAATTCTGAGGTCTACCATGCATGTCAAGTGTTAATCACCTTTTTTTTGACATTTGAAGACATCCCCGGTAATTAATTTCAAGTTTTGAGTTATTTCGTGATGTCTTGTTTTGAGTACTTGTCAAATCTGCATTTCTGCATAAGTGTCAATCTGTTGTAACAGGCCTAGTTTGCCTTTGAATATCTTGTGTCTTGTTGAGTATCATGGTCTGCCACTTTAGGGATGTTGAGTATGTGTATCAAAGAAATTATGTTTTGAATCCCAAGCCATTTTGATATGTTTTGACTAGGTTTCAAATCCCTCAAAGTTGGTAGTTTACTGTTGTCATGCATTGTGTAATTGATCAAAATTCTGAGTAGCCCTGTTTGACTGACTGTAACTTTTGACCTACTAACCTAATTGAAAACAATTCCTCTTGTACTCCATTATAGAGGTCAAATACTTTTTGAGTATCCGTCATCAAGTTATGACAAGTCCATCTGGGCAGTTTGCTAAGCCCATTCCATTTGTAGTTTCTATCAGTGTGCCAAACTGTCAAATGCAGATTTCTGAATGACCTACTTTGAGGTCTTACAATTTCACACCCGGTTGAATGGAATGGATAATTGAAAGCTCCCCTGTATTCTAGGCATGGAAATGAGCTATCCTGATGATTTCCAAGTTATGACGAATCCGTTTGTCCAGTTTGCCAATCTGATTCCGCTTGCAGTTTCTAACAATTTGATGCAGATCAATTGCACTATTTGGTCACAGGCCCTATTTGCAAGGTTATATCTTGAGTACTGTGATTGGTCAGATCAGGAAAGTGGTTGCCTTGAATTATAGACAAAATTTACTTCAAGTTTGTCAGGTCTCAGATCCTGAGGGTTTTGTTTACACACTTTGCAAGATGCTTTTGATTTGCAGAAATCGTTATTCTTCATGTTTCCTATTTTCTGCATTTCCAAGTGGCTACTTTCGAGGGGCCACCAAATGTGTCTGCATAATTGTCAAGAGCCGCCCTTCTATATCTGTATTCTCCATATAGCACACTTCCAATGTATTGAAGCTCGGATCCTCAGGAGATCATTTGACTTGTTTTCAAAGTCAAAACCAAATCTGTTTACCGCTATCTGACAGGGTGATTTGCATAATTTTTCTGAATAGGCAACTTGGGTGATTAAAATATTTTCACCTGTTGGGTTTCATCAGTTTCCGCTTTGCAGTATGGAAGAATGTCAACCATTAGACGTGTGTGCCCATCGCCATGTCCCGGTTACTTGATCTTGTCAGTTTTTAAAGGCATCCCCAAAGACCGGTTGCCATTAATGTGATCATCTTGCAGAGATGTGGAAAAAGTGAATGATGTGATTAAATCTTCGATGTGCCTTGGTTTGTTGTCACCGAGTGAATCCATTACGGTATCTTGAAGGTAATTTAGAGTTATAAGAAGGATGTCGTTCTTTACCTCACTTAGACATATTTGTACCGTTGTTTGATCATGAATCCTAGCTACTATGATTTGGAGAATATTGAGAGTAGCACTGTAAATGCTTACTTGTCAAGGCTAATGACAGATACATAGATGCTGGTTGTGTAGAGGTTGATGAAGTTAACTTCGTCAAGCCTCTTATGTTGGGCACTGTTGCCTGTCAGTACTATCTTAATTACAAAATTGTGTCACCCTTTATAACAAATACTCTCAAGACATTATTCAATGTAATCTGTGATGCTTCAGAATATGATGAGCTTCCTGTCCGCCATAATGAGGAACATATTAAAGAAATATTGTAGATGTGGAAGTTTTAAGTTGGCACATAGATGGTCGATGTGTTCATTAAAACACTTGAGAAACTTCTAAAACCTACAACTGGCAAATGTAAATCCATTTGTTGACATAATACACAAAAGATATGTCATTCCACGAGATGCTATGATTGTCGGGTATGTGAAGAATATATGCATCATGGTAAAGTACGGGTGCTAGTTCACAAAAGGTTCACAACCGGGCTTCCCAATATCAGTGGTTTCAACATTGCAGACAA
The DNA here is from genome assembly GCA_018584345.1 of Thuja plicata. Taxonomy (NCBI): domain Eukaryota; kingdom Viridiplantae; phylum Streptophyta; class Pinopsida; order Cupressales; family Cupressaceae; genus Thuja; species Thuja plicata. The sequence continues at coordinate 163,960 of MU226569.1, read as the reverse complement.
ATTGTTTGATAACAATTCCTTCGACTGATACCAGCATGGAGGACATAGCTCAATTAAATGCAATTGGCTGGTGTAAAGCCAAATCCCTGCCTATTGTCAGCATCCTCCATGCGAATGCACATCGTGGAAGTATAGACAAGGCATATTCTTTGTTTGCAGAAGGCTGTGTGGGATATTGAAGAAGCTGCGCCATGTGTCAAAAGCATTTGAAACATTGCAACAAACACAACAAACAGGGGAGGACTACACAGTAGGATGAGCTCAAAATAGATTTGTTGATAAGGTTTTTTAAAAACCTTCAAACAATGCAATCGGCTAATGTAAAGCCAAATTCCACAACCTTTGTTGACATTACTCCCTACCTATTGCCCGCATACTCCTTGCTTGCAATCTGTGGAAGCATAGACAAGCCGCATGAACTGTTTGACAAACGCCTCAAGGAGATGCCATCTCATGGCATGCGATGTTTGCAGGTGTGCACAAAATAGATTTGTTGAAGGGCTTTAGAAACTTTCAAGCTATGCAATCCGCAACTGTGAAAGCCAGATTCAACAACCTTCGTCAGCGGCCTCTCTGCAAATACATAAGTTAGAAGCATGTCCAAGGCAGTAGATGTAGGAGATGTCTATGTGAGATACATGGAGGTAGTCAAGGGGAGACTCAAAACATATTAACAACCATTTCAAATTCCAAATGACCAGTTTAGCATTGAATTTAAGTAGGATTTGGAAGTCTATTTTTCAAAAGTAAAAACATTGAAAACATTGTTGGAAATGCATAAGGGGCTGCGCAGAAGGCAAGGCACTGCTAGCACATAAAACTGTATGGAGTCCACACAGTAAAACAAAGAGTGAACATATTTTTAAGTGGATGTGGCAAATATAACACCAGACAAAGGCCACACATGGATACGAACTTTCAAGAATATACAATTGGCAAGATGTAAAGTAGCCTCCCAGCCCGTGCTCAAAATGGAAGCTTCAGTTCAAAACAAATGTAATTTGTAGATGCGAAAACTTTACACATAGTCAGCGCATGGAAGTAAAGAGACACCATCTCATGAAGCGCAATGATTGCAGGATGGTGTGCACAGAATGGATTTGATATAAGGCTTTAGAAACTTTCAAGCAAATGCAAAACTCACGCAACTAATGAATGGATGCACCCAGCAAAGGAGGTAGAAGGAATTTAAAGCCTTAACACAAATGCCAAGGTCTATTGCCTTTAATACCTGCGCAGTAATAACAAAGGAGCCCACTGCATGAAATTTTGAATGGAGCTGCCCACGCGTAGCAGAGAAGATGGAGGTGTTGATGTTTTAAGCAAATGCATATGTGCCTTGTATAGTTTATGATGTGCTGGAGATTGGTGAGGTTGCTGCGCCCAAGGTAAGAGGGTTTTAAAAGTTTTAAATGATATGCAAACAGCCAATGCGTAGAGAAGGCCGCACAGGTATAAAGAAGGAGCTTCCAGGCTTAAAAAGTGAATATGTTTGATCCCACATGCATAGTGCACCGGTCATATTTAGGCTTTATATAATAAATGAATTAGTATGTAATATGAAGTGAAAAGAAAGGAAGGTTCTTAGTGGGCCTCTTGGCCGGCTGGAAGGCTCAGTATACACGGTGGGCCCCACCCTAATTTTGCTCAAAAATGCATAAAGATTTAAAAACTCTCAAAAACATTATCCCAAAAGCACAAATGACAAGTGGCGCCCAGTTGGCACCTAGTGGATAGTCAGCGAACCAGAGGATGCCACGTGGTGCCTAGTAGGCGCCAAGTGGCACAAGTGCAGTGCAGTTCAAAAGCAACAATCAGAAATTGACACATGGCGCCAAGTGGACTTGCAGACCAATTAGAGGGTGAC
>MU226569.1:148002-160868 GCA_018584345.1 Thuja plicata | reverse complement strand
AGAGAGTCAATCTTAAATGCAAGTTCTGAGAATTTAAGGTTTATACATGAATCTGATGTCCAGGAATTGGAGTGAGAAGAGTGATTTGTAAGGCACTTCACTTGGTTTCTTTGTGTTTGGAGTTAGGGATTTCTGGAGATGCATGTTTATTTGACTCTGTTGCCCAATAGATAAGGCACTAGTCTTTTGTTGGTTATGTAGTTTTCTTCATCAATCAATTATTCAAATCACTTTGAAATTTATATATGAAAGCTTGAATGTTTATGTTTTGCATTCCGTGAATGTAAGAGTACATGTTAGTTTCTTTAAAGAAGAAACCCATGGGTTAACCTGCCTGAGTCTAGAACTCAAAGAGAAGAAGGATTTCATCCTTGTCACATTGGCTATTTTCCTAGTTCTTAGCAGATCATGTAGGTGGGATCCTGCATAAGATTGGTTGAGTTGAACTCCCATATCTTATAAGTCTAAGAACTATCCACTGATGTTCTTGTCTGCATAAAAGGTTTTAGTGAGAAAGTGTTTATGTATGCAGATTTAGTATGTTTTAGGTGCACCTGCCTGAGTGTGTGGAACTCAAAGCAAAAGGAGAATCAAATCCTCATCAATTAGCCTTTTCTTGCCCCTCAATTTGTATGAAGAAGCAAATTCATGTGAGTTGGACTAAGATCCCCAAGTCTAGTTTGCGTATTCTCTTTTAGAATTGAAGGATACAAGAAAAAGAGCCAACAGGTTACTCCACCCATCTCTCCAGTCCACATGGATAACTTCACCCACCTCTTCAGTTCAAAAAGGTAACTCACCATTAGCTCTTCACTCAACCAAACTCTATCTCCTCTTTACCAATTGAAGAGGTGGAGTTTACTGATGACCTCTCTAGTTCCTTTTAATCTCAACCATTCATTTCCCTATCTCTGGGATTGATCTCAACCGTTCATATCATCACCAATTCCTATATAATAAACCCTTCATAACCATTTGAAGGATCCAGGATTTCAAGCTCTCGTGCACCATTACTATGCCAGTTTAGTTCTAGCATTCAAGTCATCTTATGATCACACACCCATTTCAATTAGCAAATTCTTGACACTTCTCAAGTCATAGATGCTGCCTTGCCAATACTGAGCATCAAGAACAACATTTCAGAAGGAGTAGAGAGAAATAATAGAAGCTTCAAGCATCGTGGGGTTTGCATTTATTTGTTTTCCTTTCTCTTGCTTGTACATTTTATTGATTACATTTTAGGTTATTCATTTTAGTAGTTATTGTGTACTTGGTTTATATCATTTGTGAAACCTTTGCTACTAACCCTTGCCTTTGGAAAGCTTATGAATCCACGGATCATGATCGAAGGAGGCGTACATTTTGATGAACCCAACGTGAATCAAACAACCCAAATATCTCTTGCAGATGACAAACAAGATTGATCAACCATGGCCGTACGGTTGCAAATCTAAAAATCTATCTTTTTTTTTTTTGATATTTGTGTTATTTTGTAGTTGCTGGTATTTTACCGCAATCGACGAAACTGTGTTGCAATCGACTGGTTTAATACCGCAATTGATTGCAGGCTTTCATAGTATTATTTTGTCATTTTCTATCTTATTTCTTTTGGTACTTTGCCGTAATTGCCTGATCCATACCGCAATCGTCATTATTTTGCCACAATTGCCCGATTTGTGCCGCAATCGACAAAACTTCTCCACAGTTGACAGTGCTTTGCCGCAATCGCCAGATATTTTCTGCACTTGACAGACTGGACAAATCGTCAAGAATAAAGAAGGGTAAGTTGTTGGTAAGCATCATTCATTGTTTCAAAGTTACATATACTCTCATTTTGCAAGAATCCTTTTCGACACTAACCTCTCTAAACAAAGCAAACTAAAAGGAATTCATTTGTCGATTTGGGTTTGAAAAGAACAATGCTTGCCAAACATATCTCATCTCACATTTTGGATTTGGGCTTAAAATTGAACAAGCAATCAACACCTACTTTTTGGGCTTAAAATTGAACATTGGTGCTTGTATGGTGGTATAGCTTGGTTCACATTTCAAACTTTGGAGCTTAATCGATTTACCTTGTGTCTTGAGTTTTGGGTGCACTTGCACAAACTGTTAGATTACAAACCTTTACACTTTTTTAGAAAGGCCTATCCGGGGAATGTGCTTCTTCCTCGAAAAATGACCTTAAACCGGTAATCCTTCTGATCAGTATATAAACAAGGCGTGAACCAAAGTTTTGTCTTATCTAGCCAAGCTCAGGCGAGGCATGTTGGTGATAGTCTGGATCGGGTGAATATCCCTAAGGAGCCAACATGATCAACTAGGCTCTTAAGTGAGTCACACATGTACAAACCGATTGGAGAGACACCATGGACCCTTACTACAATCTTGTTTAATTAAAGGCCAACCCATTTTACCTCCGAACAAGTACCTTATTATAGTGCAAGGGGTTGCAAAATTTACCCCCAAGATTCCCAAAATATGTGTCCCATGGTATTTGTGTAGTGAAAGAGATCTTCACTTTACGACGACAATACCTGGAAACGACAAAAACACGGGCACCTATGTCATGGACCTTCGTGTCCTAGTAGCATGACAATTGATGTGTGAGCTAATAAACATTCAAGAATTGGGCCTATAACATTGTATTCTAAAGCCATTGACCTATATTAATCTGATTGTTCATTGTTGAGACCTCGTGATAACCTTTCAACTTGAAAAAGTTGTAGAACATACACATTTTCAGTCTTCATTCTTCAAAACACAGTGTCTATTGTGCTTGTTTCTTTGATTAGTTTCTGAAAACGCAAAACAAAACATCCAAACTGTCAAAAAATGAGTCAAACGTGTTAAAGTCTAGGGTTGTCAACATCAACTATCTTGAAAATTAGAAGCATTGTTCCAAAAAATTCCAAAATTGTCAAGCAGTGATACTTATCCTCTAGTCTTTTTTAGACTGTTCCTCTTTTACCATAATTGCCCGCATTGTGCTGCAATTGAAGGAAGTCTACCGCAATTAACTTGTTTATTTCTGCAATCATAGTGTTTATTACCACAATCGGTGATAAACTACCGCAATCAATCATTTACTTTACTGTAATCGATGAAATTGTACCGCAATTGACCAGAGATACATTATTCCTATTTTGACCTAAAACCTTTAAAGAATTCTTCATTTGGTGTCCAAAACTAGTGTCTATCCCAGGAAAATGTGAAGAACATTGTGTGAATCTCAAAACATTAAAGATTATCCCTTCTCTGTAAAGCACAATTATTGTCAAAAACACTGTTAGTTTGAAAGCTCAGACTCGAAAAACCTTGATCTCATCATATCAAACATCATCATCTTTATTAAAGTGACTTTGTCCAAGGCAAAGGTTGGAAAATCTTATCTTTTTTCATCACCACTTTGAGATCAAGTTATATCAAAATCTTTCCTTAGAATTTCCCTTGTCCAAAACATAACTCAGGCTTCCTCAGAAAGGATCTTCTTCCTTGTTTTCTTTATATCACTTGTTTTAGTTACAAAACTTGAACCGCACTATGTCTCAAACACCTCATGGAGGGCCTTACACAAGGTCTAAGGGTAGAACTCAACCTGACGAGTCATATATCAACATATTCCCCAATTGGGAAATAGAGCAAGAGAACGATCCTTTTGTGAATACCAGTTTTGCTCTATTCATTGAACAACCCCATGGGGCAGCCTTTTTCCAAGATATCACAAAAGAAGAACTTGAAGATATGGCGAAATATGCTTACTCCACGAAAGTAGTTGACACTGTTGTAGACAGGAACCCTGAACGTTACTTATTCATGCTAATAAAGAAGGGTGTCAAAATCCCCGCTAAATTCAGTGTATCGACTATATGGCCCGAAAACCCTCTTGTAGGTCAAAACACTACTCAGCCTCCTCAGATACTACCTGTTGTGTCTCAAATCTTTCCACCATTGGTATTACCCACATTGACATAGACTATATCCAGTCAAACCAATGACCTGACCTAGGCCAACACATCTTCCACTCAAGGCATGACAAGCTCACAACTAAGTGCACCCAAGGTCACTAGTATGCCTCCACCTTTGGTCTCATGGCCAGGAAAATCAAGCTCTCAAGCTATGCCTTCCATCCAAGCAAACACCAACTATTCTAAAATAATGCCGCTGCTGCATTCAATTCACACTAGTCTTGGGATCAACACCTTATGCCCACAGGGATCCATCTCTGCAGGAATGACTTATAGTCAAGGCCCACCCAAGGCTACATCTTTGCCCATTCTGACATCAATCCAACCTCCACAAAAATAAACCCAGCTTCAGTTGCCTCAATTCCAACCCCTGCAACAACAACCCCAGCTTCAATTGCCTCAATTCTAACCCCTGCAACAACAACCCCAGTTTCAACCCCAACCTCAGCAGTAGCAATATCTACCCCAACAGTATCAACCCCAGTTTCAATCACAACAACAAACACATCAAAAGCCACCATGGGATACCCATGTGCCCCCATTTACAAATCACTCGGTGGGAAATCAATATCAAGCCCCTAGGATGAAATCCTATGTTCCTACTCAAGGGACACAGAGGCGCAGCCTCATACCCACTACAGTACAGAGGAACATTATTACACATCAGCCTTAGAATCAAACAGACATGTTGATGCAGCAAATGAGAACCCTTCAAACCCAAATGATGGATATATAGAATTAGGGGGAAACCAAATCCTACACCGTGGAGGATTTATACCCATACCCCTTCGATCATTCTCTACAAATGTCTCCATTCCCAACTCACTTCTCAGTACCAAAATTGGACAAATATAGGGGTAATACCAACCCTATTGAACATATTTGAGAGTTTTTTGCTAGTTGTGTCGAAGTCACACATAATAAGACATATTTAATGTGACTATTCCCACAAATCTTGACTGGACTAGCAATGGAATGGTTCTCGCATCTACCTCATGGCATTCAGTCTTGGGGTGAACTGGCTGAAAAGTTCATAGCTCACTTCCATCATAACATCGAGTGCAAGGTCAGCATCAAGGACCTTTGTGATATCAAACAGAAGGATGGAGATTCTTTTGTGAAGTTCCTACAGAGATTAAGGAACATGACAAACCACATAACATATGATGTACCCGAAAAAGACTTAATAGTCATATTTGTTAACAATCTAATTTCGGACATGTCATTCACAATAGAGTTATAGCTAGCTCCGAACTTCACACAACTCATCAAAAGAGGAGTTCGTTGTGAGCATAAATTATTAAAATGAGGAATCCTTGCAGATCCCACACAAACAAATACAAAAAGAAATGCAATGGACAAAGCTAAGTGGTGGAACAAAAAAAATGTCACTAGTGATGGTGTCATTAATGTGAAGATAGTCAACTATGCACAACCCAAGGTGTCACTGCAAGGCACACCTGTGGCCAACCAAAAACCCCTAGGACCCACTCAACAAGCATACACCCAAAACCAACCTCCTCCTATACAAGCAGCCGCTGTGTCAAACAGTCAACAACAAAATCAACGCAGACCACAGTTTCAATTCCAGCAACGCAATTTCACACCATTGGGAGAGCTGATAGAATCAACTTTACGCAAGTTGATACAATCAAACACTATCACTCTCCCAGAAATCAGGGACTTTGAACAAGATGAAAACAAACCGAGGTGGTATAATGACAAAGATTTCTAAGAGTTTCATCAGGTGAAAGGGCACAAAATGACTAAATGTTACCGATTAAAACACGCTATCCAAGATCTGATTGACACTGGGGTCATTGATGTGATGAATACCCAAACCAAAGGCACAATTGATCACACTATTTTCAATGATACCTTTCGTGACCACAACAAGGGAAAAGCCTTCGGGTCTAGTGGATAAGCAGAACAAGTTAACTATACGTATGCCAACAGTGATAATGTTATCAATTGCCTCAATCCTTCAGATAGCGATGTGGCTACAATCACTATCAAAGACCAAGGTAATAATTGTGCTGTAACAATGTGTCATGCCAGAGTCATCTTTCAAGGATTACCATCCTCACCTACTATATCTGCCAATCCTAAAGCAAACTCAGATCCACAGACAAGCATAGTGGACCAATTAAAGTGCACACCTACCCAAATCTCCATGTTTGATCTATTGCACATATCTCCGCAGCATAAACTGGCACTTGAACAAGCCCTTCAAAATATAGCTGTCCCAAGGGACATAACACCTAAGACCTTCTAAACAATGGTCAACCATATAGCTGCTAACAAACATGCCACATTCATAGACCGTGATGTGCCACCGCATAAACCCCTACATAATTATCCTTTGCACTTACTTGTCTAGGTCCACAAAAGTGCTATCTGTAGGGTCCTTGTTGATGGTGGAGCTGGCTTAAACATCTATACTCTAAATTTAATCAAGCAACTGGGCTATTCAAAATCAAGCATTGATGCCACAAGGAGGATAAATATCAAAGCTTATGATGAAGAGGAAAGGTCCTCTAAAGGTATTATCATTCTACCTATTCGTATTGGTCCTGTGGTCAAAAACACTCCCTTCCAAATCTTAGACCTTGAGTTGGGATACAACATGCTACTAGGGAGACCTTGGATACATGAAATGCAAGCTGTACCTTTGACATACCATAAATGCATCAAGTTCCCACACCAGGGAGAGGAGATCATCATAGAGGGAGATCTCAATCCTTTCCAATATTGTAATGCAGTCCAAATCAACACTGATAACCAGGTACCATCAAACCAAGATGCAAGCATCCCATCCTCTTCAGATTAGAACCCCAAGGATGTCACATGGATAGCAGGAAAGATAGTCATTAACTAGGATGCAAGTATTCCCTCCTCTTCAGATTCAAATCTTAAAGAAATCACATGGAAATCAGGCAAGATATCCATTACTGACAAGGGCTATGGTGAATACAGATATGAAAAGGCTTTCACCATCACACACATGCCTCAGAGCCCAAGAAATTATGGCATGCCACAACCTGTCATTACAACAAAAACTCCGCAACCTATTCTATTCAGATTTCCACCCACAACCTTTGTCCGATGGGGAGACATAGCGGAAGAAAAGCCATTTGAACAAGACATCAATACCTGGTTATACCAAGACCCACCAGAGACAATCCAACCACCACTACCCCTGTCAAACTATGGTAATGGTTACACAATGATACAAATATTTGGGTACGATGGTACAACTGGGCTGGGAGCAAGACAAAAAGGCATAATGGAATTGTCTCTCCCACCAACCCAGAGAAATATGAGAGGGTTGGGCTATGGACAACAAAGCACTAGTCCTGTGATCCAAGACATTCAAGTCAATCAAGAACCAATAGTAGAGATGCACCGGGGGCACAACACAGAACATGTCTTGATAGGCAACATATTAGCACAGTTGTTGCCCGCTGAAGAGGGAACTACACAAACCCAAATAGACCTCCACATAGCAATCAATGATAACCAAGGAAGTGAGACATCTGACGAGCATTCTATTGAGACTGACTCCCACGAGTATGAGTGGAGATCCCTTCACAAATCTGAACCGTCGATCCTAGATTATTCCCCTCAGTCAGACACTATCGTAAATCTAGCAGACCTATTTGACCAACTGACCATTACCGAACAACCCTACATAGATGAGCATGTCATTTATCAGACCTCAAGTGGTGCATCCACATCACAGTCTAGCTTTGTAGGAACCATATCTGTATTCCCTTTTAGTTAACCAGAGCCAAACAACCGTGAAATTGTTTGTCTTGTACACCCAGAGCTCATAGAGTGGGATCAACAAGGACCACCTGATTTAGATGTCTCTGAGAATGATGAGGCTATAGCTCATTTCATGGGACTTAGGGAAGGCATTCCATCAGGAGACCACAAGGCAGGCTTCTCCTTTGACCTCAACAGAGCAACATATTTTGGGGAGGAAGCTCCTCTTTCCAGTCCACAAAAGAAAAAAGAACAAAAGAATGATAAAAAGCTAAAACACGATGTATCTTCTATCAAAAAACCTCACTGAGGTGCTAGAAGATGGAAAGAAGGAACTTCTCCCCTTAACAAAGGAGAAATTAGCATTACTAGTAGAAGAAACAAAGGAAGTCAATTTGGGAGATGACAAGAACCCAAAGAACATATACTTGGAAAAATCACTCACCCTTGAGGAGAGAGAAAAGTTCATCAGTTTCTTCAAGGCAAGGATGATCAATTTTACATGGTCCTACTCAGATATGCCAGGGTTGGATCCAAAGCTAGTACTACACCATCTCCCATTTCTACCCAACGCCAAACCTGTCAAGCAGAAGCTGAGAAAGATGCATCCCTATGTTGCATTGCTAGTCAAAGCAGAGTTGAAAAATCTCCTGGATGCTAAGTTTATAAGACCTATACCATAGGCGGACTAGATATCTAACTTGGTACCAGTTACAAAACACAGTGGTCAGATATGGATTTGCACAGACTTTAGAGCTCTCAACATAGCTTGTCCCAAGGATGACTTTCCTTTACCAAACATTGATATGATAGTAGATCTAACTGCTGGACATCAAATGCTATCACTCATGGATGGATTTTTAGGATATAATCAAATAAGGATAGCACCAGAAGACCAACACAAAACAACTTTCACATGTCCTTGGGGGACATATTATTGGAATGTCATGCCATTTGGTCTAAAGAATGCTGAAGCGACATATCAAAGGGCTATGACAACTATATTTCATGATCTCATCCACAAAACAATGGAAGACTATGTGGATGACATACTAGCCAAGTCAATACTTTGAAAGGATCATCTACAAGTTTTGGGACCAATCTTTGATAGAATGCAGGAATTCAAGGTCCGTCTAAACCCAAAGAAGTGTGCATTCGGTGTCACAGTAGGAAAGTTACTGGGGTTCATAGTGTCACATAGAGGAATCAAAGTGGACCCAACAAAAGTCAAAGCAATATTGGACATGCCTCCACCATCAAATTTGAGACAACTAAGAGGGTTACAAAGAAGACTCCAATCAATCAGGCGCTTCATAGCTTAGCTAGCAGACAAGTGCCACCCATTCCAACACCTATTGCACAAAGACATCAAATTCATATGGACAGAGCAATGTGAACAAGCATTCCAAATATTCAAGAGCTACCTACTCAAGTCTCCTATATTGGTGCCACCAGTTCAAGGTAGACCATTGCTTTTGTATATCTCAACAATGGACTCAGCATTAGGTGTGTTATTGGCACAACATGATGATGTAGGTAAAGAAAGGGCCATCTACTATCTAAGCAGAACATTGGTTGGATATGAGCTAAACTATACGCCAATTGAGAATTCATGCCTTGCAGTTGTTTTCGCTTCCCAAAAGCTAAGACATTATATGTTGAGTCAACAAACAAAATTGATCGCACATATTGATCCTTTAAAGTACCTCCTAAGCAAAGAAACACTAATTGGACGACTGGTGAAGTGGGTAATGATCTTGAGAAAATTTGACATTGAGTACGTAGATAGAAAGGCTATCAAAGGACAAGTGATCGTGGATCAACTAGCAGAGGCACCCGTTCAGGACCATCAACCTATTATTTTTGACTTTCCAGATGAATCTATCATGACACTACAACCAGCGATATAGGTATGGAAACTATATTTTGATGGATCGTGTACGAACCATGGTGCGGGGGCAAGGATAATGCTTATCACTCCAGATCATGATACAATTCCCAAGTCTTTCAGACTTAACTTCCCATGGACCAACAACATAGCTGAATATGAAGCACTGGTCATCGGTCTAAAAATAAAAATTCAATGGAGAATCAAGAACCTTAAAGTCTTTGGTGATTCATAGGTGGTCATCAGTCAAGTCACAATGATTATATGACCAAAGATGAGAAGCTCATACCATACAAAGCACAGATGGAAAGACTATGCACCAAGTTCCATTACATCTTCTTCGAGCAAGTCCCACAAGCACAGAACAAAGCTGCAGATGCGATAGCTACCATAGCATCACTGATTGATATGCTAGGCAATGAAACAAGATTCCAGTTTCTAGTAGAGAAAATCTTGGTGCCATCACATCAGGCATCCATCACAGAATCAACATGCATCCTTGTTGGTCCTGAATCCCCATGGTACCAAGATGTCTATAACTATCTCCAAAACAATATCTTACCTCCCAACTTGTCTAGGAACCAGAGAAAGTTCCTCATCCACCAAGCCTCTAGGTATACCATCCTCTCAACCACTTTATAGAGACAAAGTCTAGATGGAATGCTACTATGATGTCTCACTTCCATGGAATCCCAAAAAGCTTTGTACGAGGTACATGAAGGAATTTGTGGAACCCACGAAGGTGGCAACAACTTAGCTAAGAAGATCATCTGAATGAGATACTATTGGCCCGCAATAGAGACAGATGCACACAAACATGTACAAAGGTGTAGACAGTGTCAGATTCATGGAGACCTCATCCATGCACCATCCCAGGAACTAAATCCTATTACATCACCACTGCCATTTTCAATGTGGGGATTTGACCTAGTGGGAAAAATTACACCTTCAGAAAATGGACACAAATACATCATAGCAGCAACAGAGTATTTAACTAAGTGGGTAGAAGCAATTCCCCTCACTTACATAATTGAAAAGCAAATAGAAATGTTCATACTTAACCACATTATCTGTCAATACAGGATCCCTCAAAAAATCCTGACAGATCATGGTACACCTTTCCAGAACAAGGATGTTGAAGAGCTATGTGAATAGTTCCATATCAAATAAGGGTTCTCTTCCTTTTATTATCCTCAAGGGAACGACCAAGATGAAGCTACAAACAAGACAATCTTGAAAATCTTGAAGAAAATAGTGAACGAATCAGGGTGAGACTAGCATTTACAGCTTAGTCCTGCATTATGGGCATATAGAACTAGTGTGAGAACACCTACAGGAGCCACTCTTTTCTCCCTAGTCTATGGATCAGAGGTGGTATTATTCCTCGAAGTGGAAATCCCATCCCTAAGGATATCATTGAAGAACCTAGTTTCAGATGAAGACTACAGAGTAGCAAGGCTCAGTGAACTGGAGTTACTAGATGAAAGAAGACAACATGCCTTCAACCACTTACAAGGCTACCAAATTTTTCTTAGAAGGAACTATCATAAGAAGATGAAACCACAAACATTTGAGGTAGGAGACCTTGTCCTCATGGAAAATCAAAAGAATCAAGCAGAGCGAGTCAAACCCGGAAAGTTTGAGCCTAATTGGCTAGGACCATTTGTCATTATCAGCTCTAATCAAAGTGGGGCATTCATACTAGTGACACCAGAAGGAGATCAAATCCCTAGATACATCAACAACATGCACCTCAAGAGGTTCTACCCTTGAGGTCTCTATTGTTAAGGCACCTATCTACATATCCAGAAAATACCAAAAAATTTAGAAAATACAAAATGTTACCTTGGTGAAAACCTGGCAATCAGGTGCCTTGGCGACAACAAAAAAAATAAAAAAAGCAAAAAAAGTAAAGAGAAACAAAATCAATCTCTCAGTGAAAACCTAGAAAAAGGCGCTATTGAGTAGGTACCTTGGTGAAAACCTGGCAAACAGGTGCCAAGTGTTCAAATTCAGATACACCATCAATGAACTCCAAAAGCTTGAGCACACTTCAAATGCAAGACTGACTACCCAAGCTATATCCAGAAGCACAATCCCCTCTGAGCACCAAGCACTTACCCATGGTTAATACTAGTCCACCAGACTAGGGGGAGATTCAAAATGTCCTAAAAAAATCCTAAAAATTGGAAATCTCATCAAAAGTCCTAAAAAGATCAAAAATCAAGAGAAAATCAATCTTCATAAAAAATATTCAAAAAAAAAATTGCAAAATCCCAAGCAATAAAACCAACTCAGTTATCAAGAGAGCAAAGGGTGATCATGCCTAGTCAATCATTGTCACAATCATGAGATTTGCGAATTAGCATTGGGCTCATCTAACACAGCTTTATCAATCTATCAGATCAATCAGCAAGCAACTGGAAACTGAGCCAATCCATCAATTGTCATAATCATGAGCTTTTCCAATCAACATTGGGCCCATCTGACACAGCTTGATCAACTGCCAAATTGATCAAATCAATCTATCAATTGTCACAATCATGAGCTTTGCGAACCAACATTGGGCCCATCTGACACAGCTTGATCAACTGCCAACATGATCAAAGTAATCAATTAATCAATCCTATCAATCATTTTACACAGTGATGGATACGCTCAAACCAGACAGGTCAGTCTTATATGAGTAATCTATTACTGAAACCAGATACACTCAAGCAATCAAGCCTATCAAGCCTATCTAAAGAGTTGAGCCAATCAAGAGAATCCAACTGCATCGAGGAACCATCCAAAAATGTTGACTAGGTCAGTCAAGTCAGTCAGTTGTCAGTCTATATTTTTCAGTTATGTGCTTACACTACTCTAGGATCCCCCATGTGAGGAGAGTAGCTATGATAGATCATGACTTATTTTCTTTAATTACTGTCTGTTGAATGTTCACTTCGATTTCAGGGCCATGATGATTTAGGATAAATGCGGTAGGCACTGTCACTTATCTGGCAGCCACACAGTTCTACGATCTGAGCTTAACCCTGGGAAAGAATTGGACATTCCTTTTCTTTGCTTGTTTGGTTTATAGAATCAAGAGCTCACAACAATATTCAGATAGACTCTAAGTTGCTTTGGAGTTCTATCTTGGTTTCTATGGTCTTTCCCTTTATGTTGCAAACAAGAGCTCATGATGCTATCCAGATGGACTCTAGGGGCGTAGGAGTTCTATCTTGTTTGCTTGGCTTTCCCTT
>MU226569.1:72634-112043 GCA_018584345.1 Thuja plicata | reverse complement strand
TTGAAAGAAGTGAGAAAATACTTAGATCCTATGGCTGAGCCAAATCCATATTATTACAAGGATCTACACTTCTACATTAAGTATATCTCCTATGCCCTATGTAGAGTGCTAGGGATAGATGGAGATGAAGAGAAAATCAATGCTGGCATCCTGATGATGGTGCTAGACTTGCAAGAGGTGCATTCAAGCACCAGCTATGACTATATTCAGCATATCATAGACAAAATGCATGAGGGTTTCATTGCAACCCAGAAAAGACTAAAGAATCCAAAGGAGAAGGAACCTAAATTTTTGCATTATTCAGTTCTAATGCATCTCCTTTTATACTTCAATTTTGTAATCATGGACATTAATAATCTAACTCCCCAGAGATTCTACCAGTCAACACCAAATCCTATCCAATTTTGGGTGAGAGTTTGGAATTACACTTCTAGGGAGTGTGACTACTGTGCTTTTCAGAATTGGATTGTATATCCAATTGTACAAATTTTGGGAACAAGCAGGACAAGAGTCCCATTGAAAATTATACAACTGCTCAGGCCCTGTGATTATACAGACAATTGGCCTGGAAAACATAATTGGGGTGATTTCTTCTTGGAGGAGAATTATACCATTATCAGAGTATATGGGTGTATTCACCCACCTCATTTATTACCATATCATGTGCCTGCAAGAGTAGCTGCAATGGAATTCATATGGCAGTTATTATTAACAGATAATGAGAACTTTGCACCGCACAAAAAGGGGACTATAACCCCTAGGCAATTCAAAATTCTCAATTTTACAATTGGCAAGAATGCCATTGATGCAGTGGGTCAATGGTTGGAGAAGTACAGAATGGGGGAAGCCCCTTATAGGTACATTGACCCAGAGGGTTTCATGGCAGGGGTTAGGAAATTGTATACTCCTACAATCCCTAATACGAATGTTCACTGTGAGTGTATTGAAGAAGATGCAACAAGGAACATCTTGGATGAAGATGACATCCATACTAGAAGACTGAGAATCCAGGAGTTGCTGAAGCTGGAGAAGCAAATAAAAAGAAATGGGTTGTCTTTTGGGGGTTTTTACCCTGACCTCCCATATTTCGATAAAATTAAGGCCATGATAGACAACTATTATGTGCTTGTAGAGCAACTGGATATAGTCCTAGACAAAAAGAGTGCTTAGACACCTGAGCACTTAGAGTCAGAATATGATAGTGGTAGTGACAGTGATTATGCACGTCCTACTATGTATCCTTCACCACAACAAGCCTCAAAGCAAGAAATGGCTGAGATTCTACAGTTGCAGGGAGCAGAGGGTCACATTATAGATCTGACAGTTGCCACCCAGCCTGATGATGTACAGGAGCCTGCTGCAAAGAGGCAAAAATTGGAATTAGGGAAGCCTTCAATGGAAGGACAAAGTAAGAAAAAAGACAAGGCTAAGGCCTTAGTACCTGGTACTAGGTTATATGATCATAACCTGAGAAAAGCAATTAGGGAATGCAAAAAACAATAGCCTGACCTAGATGATGAAGTTGAGATACTACTCAAAGCTTGTGTTGATGAAAGATTGCTTCATCAACAAAAATTTCTAGATGATGATAGCTTTGTAAAAATAGAGGAGTTTAAAGACTTCCTGAGATGGCATAAAATAGAGCAGCTCAGATCCCAATTGACTGTGGATGGGAAAGAGACAATAACAAATGAAGCCCTAGTGGCTCTACAGAATTATGGTCCTGAAAATGAGGATATTTCACCTGAGGATGGCAGGAAGATGGTGCTGGGAAATGGGATATTATTGGCTGAGGGATGGGATTTGGCATCCGCTTTCATCATAGACCAAATCAAAAAGCAGCCAGATCTTAAAATGGCTAGTGAGGTCCAGATGGGAGATATGATAAAAGGATTTGGGTATAACCCAAAATCCCAAGCTTTTGCAATGTGGAGCCTAAGACCAAAGGACCAAAAGCCCCAGTTAGTAAATATTCAAGAAAATATGGTGGGTAATCAGATGGTGTGGTCTGTGTAAAATATAGGGGACTTAGAAATCTCCTAAATTATGACACACTGGGCTCAACTGAATGAAGACAAGACCAAACAATTGTCTGAAAGGTACAGTACTTTGTTGGAAGAAACAAGTGCATTGTCTAAGGACAGGGATATGTGCCATATACAACTGTACCAGAGGGATCAGATGGTAAAGAAGTTACTGGAGGAGTTGGAGACAAAGCCTGAGGTGGTATATGTACCTACACAACCACCACCAATGCAAATTGAACATAAGCCTAAATCAGAAGAGGCTGTGGAACAAAAGGTAGATGAAGAAAAGGGAAATGCAATTGCTTTGAAGGCATTGAAAGACATACTACAACATAGAATTGAGATTCTAAAAGATAAAACTGATGTTGTAGTCAATACATACAATAAGTTGCCAGCATTGCATACTAAGGTAATGGGGTACCTCGTTATTCTAAACCCTTACTTTACAAAGTGGTCTGCTAGGGCAAATTTATTTGAGAAGTTGTCATCTTTACAAGCCATAAGAGCAGATTTTCTTGAAATAGTAACTGAAGTGGGAGATGAGATCATAAGAGTCAATATTTCTCTCTCATTCTTCAAAGGAAAATTAAATCAGATAGAGGTTAAATTGAGCCTCTTTTCAAATGATTTTAATAAGTTTATTCCTTCATTAAGGGGAGATGATGACCAAGGAAAGGCTGTAGATGCTTGGAAGAGTGAGTTTGACACCAAGATGCCTAGTGAAGATGCATTTCTTTTAGGAGAAAATGTTGATATAGAGGGATTCAATAAAATATTGGATGAAGCCTTCAAAGCAGAGACTGATATCAACAAATTCCTATTTGATGTCAAAAATATCACTGATGCTAGATGGGACAGACAAAAGGTGCAAGTACAGAGTACTCAGGACTTCAAGTGGCCATCAGACGATGAAGTGAAAGCTTTGGAGGTGATGACTACACCCAAGAAAAAGAAGCCTGTAGTAGAAGAAGAAATCTTGGATGATGAGTAAGGTGAACACTTGGCACTGCACTGTTCAAGACAAGAGGGACAGTTATTGTAAAAGGAGAATGTAGGTGAGTAGGAAAGCACAGCTATCTGGACTCAACATAAATACTACCAGCTACCATCTACAGATCTGATTGCAGTCGCCAGATCGGGAGAAGAACAAGAAATATGTGTTTCTATCTTTTTGACTTAGTCCTTTCACCGCTTCTTCTCTCTCTTTCTTTTTGTCTCTCTTGTAACTTTAGGGTTAGGTTTTCTATGACCATCTGAAGCTTGTTGCATCCTTAAGGGATTCCAAGAAGGTCAAAAACCTATATATAGAAAAAGAGTTGTAATTGTAAAGGGTCTTTGATGTTGGAATTTTTTGGAGAAGAGAAATATATTGTAGAATTCAGATGTTCTGGATTTCTATCTATCTTTTGAAGTTACAAGATCTTTCATGTATGGAAGCTGGATCATATAAATAAAATACGGTGCAATTTTACTCTTTTCAATTGCTGTCTCTTTATTCTCTGTGTATGCTCTTTTATGTTAAGTTTGCAAGGCATTCTGAAGCATTTTGGTTATTAGGTAACTATCTAATTGCTTGCAAGTTTCTTTTAAGGAAAGAACTAAGTTTTGTGAGTAGTTTCAGGGAGCACACTGCTTTGTTTAAAGGTTTGATACAATAGTTTAGAGGTAACAGGGTAATTTGTAAGGCAACTTATCTGAATTGTATGTGGGTTGTAAGATAGCTTACTGTATTTTGTTTCTATGAGATCTTAGTTTATTTTGACTCTGTAGCCCAAAGGATAGGCACTGGTCCAGAAATCAGTCTGATAACACATTATTGTCCAAGTTATTTCAAGGTATCAGAACTAAATTCAATCAAAATACTATTGTTACTAAGAACAGATGAGCTGAACTCATTTAAGGACCTATGTCAGCAGGACAATGCCCACTTTAGTGATTCCTTGGAGAGTGAATCATTAGGTTATCCCTCCTACAATAAGAGGAAGAAGGATGAAAATCCTTGTATCACTGGTTCTTTTTATGCTTACAACCATGGTTTGTATGGTTATATCTTGTATTTGGTTATGCTTGGTCATTTGCAAGGTAATTTATAAGTTGATTTAACAGAGGTACATAGAAAATCAGTGTCCACACTATAACAGACTGTGTAAACATCAATCATAAAAGGTAAAACCTGTCTGAGTATATGTGGAGCTCAAAAATGAAGAAGGACCTTATCCAGTCCTTAGCAATTAGGCTTTTCTTATCTCTAAATCAGTATTAGAAGGCATGGTGTTCAAGTAATCATTTCAAGCACTGTGATTCATACAAGAAAAATCCCTAACAAGTTTTACGGTATGCGCCTTGCTAAAGGTTTGGATGTTTGAGCCTTACCCATTTACTTGACCACAGGGTGTTCTGATGATGGTAGATGTGAGCACACTAAGAGCCTTTGCATATCTGCTAGCAGATGTCTTGTAGTACAAAGATATCGTCTTTTGGAGGGTACACTTTGACTGTATACCAGGTGTGGATGTGATATGGAGACCATACTATAAGATGACAGGATGGCCAGATACTTGACACCAGTTAAGACACTCCCAACAACGCAAGATGCTAGAGGGTTCTACAAGTCATGCAGTGCTACCATATTATTATGATAGATTTATGAGGCAGTTTGGTTTGACACAGGGAGTCCCCCGGACAATACCTTGGTACAGATACCCAACGAGATATTATTAGAGACCCAACGCCATATGCCAACCTACAATAGAAGATATTGTAGATAGCGATACAAATGAGACCAAGGATATAGAGGTGGATCATGATGTATCCCACCCAGGGTTTAGGAGAGAGTATATTAGATACTGGAGTCTACAAGGGACCCATCCCATCTTCCCTGATGACTACCCTACAAGTGATCCAGGTCTTTCAGAGAGGATGCACTAAGGTGGTGACACACCAGAGGAGGAGGAGGAGGATCATAGAGATGAGGAGGAGCCCATTCCCAAGGGATATCCCATGGAGGAAGAGAGAGCAGAGGAGAGAGAGGATGAGGCAGAATATAAGAGAGGATAGGATATGCCCCCAGGTGGTAGTACAGATGCAGATGATCAGGTGATCCATGCAGTACCATTGAGATCAAAATGACCTCCCTGTGCACATACAGAGACACCACTACCTAGACCTAGATGCAGTGAGCAAGGAGAGGGTAGTCACTCCATGCCCCACACCATCTAGATCCTTTGGTGATACTCAGGAGGGAGATCCAGGTATGATTTATGTAAATGATTAGAATATTTTAAGTAAATGTTTTGCTAGAAGTACTAAAAGATATATATGTTTTAATTCTACAGCTAGTGCAATGGAGTGGAGGAGATTTGTATATGAAGTTCTGAAGGATACCTATTTATCCTACCGACTACTAGCTAGTGAGTGAGAGTCCCGTATTGGGCAGAGAGATCCCGACTGACACACAAATATTTTTGCATGTGTCCACCGAGAGATGAGGTTGTGAAAAGAAAGGGAAGAGAGATTGATGGCTAACCTACAACTCAGGAGCACAACTATGAGATGAGCATATCGAGGAGTCACACATAGACTACCATACCGAGATCTTCAGCCTCACACCACAGAGACGAAAGAGCTGGGAGCCACCGAACCTCAGACCATAGAGATAGAGATTGATTGCCATGGCATATGTGCCATATATGTACCAAACTCATGCATATTTATATATGAACATTTTGCTTGAACAATTAGTTCTATGATTGATTACTTGTTCTTTTCATCAATACACAAAAACTTAACATAAAGAAAGAAATGAAATTGATGTATAAATGTATTCAAATCACATAACCTACAAAATAGACATAACTATTCTTATAGGGAATACATAAATACATGAAGAAAAGTTGATGTATTAGGGATAATAATATTTGAGATGCATAATATTAATAGGTTCCTTAAGGGGAACACCATTCATATCATCAATCTTATAAGCACCTGAAGTAAAATCCTTAATAACCACAAAAGGTCCAAGCCAATTAGGGCTAAATTTCCCTTTTTCACCAGGTTAAGCATTCACATTCCTTTGATTTTCATATAAGACTAAATCACCTACCAAAAATGATCGTTCAATCACCTTATGATTGTATTATTTTTGAAGTTATTTATGATAAGCCTTAATATGCTCCAAAGCATTTATTGATTGTTCATCCAACATCTCTAATTCTTGTAATCGTTGTTCCCAAAAAGTATCTTTATCAATTATCTCATGGAATGAAACACGTAATGAAGGTATTTCTAATTCCAATGGCATAATAGCATCAGTACCATAAACAAGGTTATAAGGAGAAGTACTCGTGGTAGTACAGACAATAGTCCTATAAGCCCATAAAGCATAAGTAAGTTGGGTATGCCAATCTTTCGTATGCTTATTGAATTTTTTCCTTAAGATTTGCTCAATAACTTTGTTCGATGCTTCGGCTTGACCATTAGATTGAGGATAGTAGGGAGTAGAAAATCTATGTTGAATATGATATTTCTCCAAGAATTTTGTGACTTCTTTATTCTTGAAATAAGTGCCATTATCCAAAACTATCATTGAAGGAATACCAAATCGTGCTATAATATGATTAAGAATAAAATCACAAATAACATCCATAGTAGTAGAACTGAGAGGAATAGCCTCTACCCACTTTTTAAAGTAATCTTTAGCTATGGGAATGTATGTATGTCCTTGAGAAGAAGTTGGTGAAATTTTTTCAATAAGGTCAAATCCCCAAATGCTAAAAGGCCATGAAGCAACTTGATTACGAAGCTCACGAGCAGGAGCATGAATTAACTTACCATGTTTCTAACACTGAGGACACTTCTTAACAAATGTAAAAGAATCTTGTTCCATTGTTTTCCAATAATATCCCATTATAAGAAGTTTATTAACTAAATATTTCCCACCAAAATGTCCTCCATAAGAACCAGAATGAGCTTCCGCTAAAGCTATTGGAACTTTGGTTCTACCAAGACATCTTAATAGCAAACCTGTTAGGGTTTGATAGAACCGAAACAATATAAGAATAAACAGTTATATGTAGAAACAATAGAAGAAAGAAACTAAACACAGATAACATATAGATTTAACATGGTTCACCCAAAACCTGGGCTACATCCACCTATGCAGCTGTCCAACCTTTCTTATTATCCAACAAAAATGTACACAACCTTACAATGCATTTTACATCTCAAATTCTTATAACATGCATTTTAGGGCAACCTCTAAAATTGACCATTTTAGGGTTTTACAATGTCGGTCTTCTTTTTCCTGAAAAAGCAAATCTCTTTATCGAAAAAGTACCAAAAAATATCAACACCTACTACATGACATGTCGCCACAATATCAACACCTACTACATGATCAATCGCCACAATATCAACACAAAACATTATAAGAATGTTTGTAAAGGGTATCCCCCAAAATGATATAACGCGCTGCAAGCTTCCTAATATGGTTACACATGTTCCTTGTTGCTGATTCATGAAATATATTGTCTTTCAAAAAATGAAAGAGATGCGAATACCATTCATCCAAATGCAAGTTACAAAAATCAACATTAACCTTATTAGAAATTGCAGGATTTATAAGAGTGTGTATAGTAAATTGAAAGTCTTCAGAATTATTCTCGAGACACACCAAGGAAGTTGCACTTGTCATGGCGTCTACGTGTCGATTATCTTTCCTAGGTAAAGTCTGAATCGTATAAGAAGAAAATTATGAAAGGATATCAAGAGACAATTCTTTATATTGTGACATTTTATCATTCTTAGTCTGATAACCCCCTTTGATTTGTTCAACAATCAATTGTGAATGCCCATATATTTCCAAGTTTTTAATATGAAGAGATGAAGCTACCCATAAGCTAGCTATAAGAGCTTCATATTCCGCAATATTTTTAGTACAAGGAAAGGTCAATTTATATGACATAGGGATTAGTTTCTTTGTAGGAGGGACCAAGATGATGCCTATACCAGAACCTATATTAAATCTAGAACCATCAAAATATAATTCCCAAACACCTTCTTGCTTAATAGCTAAAATATTCTCATCAGGGAATTCTAATGTGGTGATGTTCGTATTAGAATGAGGACAAGGAGCTTCAGCTAGATAATAAGTTAAGGCTTGTCCTTTAATTGACTTTTGAAGAATGAAATTAAGATCAAATTCTATAAGTAACATCACCCACTTAGCTAGATGACCAAAGAGATCAGTTTTTGGGAAAAGGTGTTTGAGAGGATCAAATATAACAATCACATTAACCTCAAACTTCAATAGATAATGCCTGAGTTTTTGACAAGCATAAACTAAAGCCAAGAATTGTCTTTCTAAATTGGTATATCTTGTTTCATATTCAAGTAAAGTCCGACTGATGTAATATATCGGTCTTTCCTTACTTTTTCTATCATGTTGAGCCAATAATGCACTCACAGTATGGGAAGTGGTGGAAGTATATAGATAGAAGCATTTATTGAATTGAGTAGGTTGCAAAATATGAGGATTAGCAAGATACTCCTTAAATTTCTCAAAGGATTGTTTACATTCCCGGTTCCAAGAAAAAGTGGTATCTTTTCTAAGCAAGGAGGTGAAAGGAACAGTTCTATTAGCTAAGTTAGAAACAAAGCGATGAATAGATTGTATTTTTCCTTGTAAACTACGTAATTGAGAGATATTCTCAGGAGGAGGCATGTTAACAATAACATCAATCTTTTCAGTATCAACCTCTATGCCTCTCTTAGAGATTATAAATCCTAACAATTTACCAGAGTCAACTCCAAAAGCACATTTCTTAGGATTTAATCTCATATTATAACTCCTAATCCTTTCAAATTCTGTCTTAAAATAAACACATGCTCCTCTCTTTGTATATATTTTGCCAAGATGTCATCTACATAATCTTCTAGAATCTTATAGATGTAATCATGGAAAATCAAGGTCATAGCACGTTGATAGGTTGCTCCCACATTTCTTAATCCAAAAGGCATCATGACCTAACAGAATGTTCCACAAGGTATGATAAATTTGGTTTTAAGTTGATTTCAATAGGAATAAATATTTGATTATAACCTGAAAACCCATCCATAAAAGATAATAAAGCATGACCCGCTGTTGAATCCACAATCATATCGATATTAGGTAAGGGAAAATCATCTTTTAAGGATGCTTTATTTAAATCTCAAAAATCAGTGCACATCCTTATCTTATTCTCTCCTTTAGAAACAACCACAATGTTAGAAATCCATTTAGAGTAATCGATAGAATGGATGAACCCAACACCTAATAATTTTTCAATTTCAGCTTTAACTAACAAAGCAATGCCCGGATTCATCTTTCAGATTTTTTGTTTCACAAGTTTGACATTAGGTTTAAGAAAAATATTGTGAGTAACAATCTTAGGATTGATACCCGACATATATGAGTATGTCCAAGTGAATATATCCTTATATTCAAGCAAAAGGGAAACCAATTGATCATGTTCATCTTGGTTCAAACATTTTCCCACTTTGATTGTTTTTTCAGAGTCATTCTCATCCATTTGAACTTCCGTAGTCTCAGTTATTAATAAATTACTTTGTATGGGAGAGTCCATTGGTAAAGGAGAAATATCTTGTTCATTACGTTCTCCAAAATAGGATTCATTATTCA
The DNA here is from genome assembly GCA_018584345.1 of Thuja plicata. Classification (NCBI taxonomy): domain Eukaryota; kingdom Viridiplantae; phylum Streptophyta; class Pinopsida; order Cupressales; family Cupressaceae; genus Thuja; species Thuja plicata. The sequence goes on along the minus strand of MU226569.1, from coordinate 102,338 downwards.
GACAATAAGGCTTTCTTCTTTTATGATGAAACGTAGGTAAATCTTGATAAACTCCTTAAAAATCAGCTAGGGCTTCATCCTCAGGAAAATATCCAAACTAGATTTTTGATCCATGTCAAGGAGAAGCGGATTAACCAATTTTAAGTGTTCACCGCATATATGATTGACATTAAGAGGAAAAGTTGATGGTTGCTTATAAGGATTGAATCCTAGCCCATAAGTATAATCATAAACTTCATAGTCCAAGGGAGCTTGTATACCTTGTTCATATTTTCCACATCCTTTCCCATTGAATCCTAATTTCCTAAGTAAATGATAACCATAACCATATCTATCGGCCATATCAGATTGAGTTAAAGGAGTGGCATATGTCACAATGTCATAAAAATCTGGTTTAATTGTCTCAATCATTTCTTCAAGGGAAGTAGCAACAAAGTTACTTTTTAATTCCCCTGAAAGTGGAGAAGGAATAAAAACTTGTTTTTCAAACCCATTTTGTTCCTTCATGAACTCTGAATAATAAAATTTGTATTCTCCCATAAAAGAAGGATTAAAATCCAATGTTCCCCAATCATCTTTAGGTAAATAAGAGGATGGAGCTTCAACTTATTTAACTTCAGGAGGTTTCTTAGGTTCCTTACTTGGTTGTATGGGTTCAAAGATCTTAGCATATTCTACATTTAAGCAAGGATTTGGTGCATCATCCACATGTAATGTATACATCAGATTGTTATAAATGAACCTAACCTTATGACGTAGAGTAGAAGGAATCACATGCATAGTATGTAACCAAGGTCTTCCTAACAAAAGGTTATAATTGAGAGGTCCAGGCATGACATGAATAGGTGTGTAAAGAAGGACTGGACCAACCTTGATAGGTAGCGGAATAATACCCAAAGTTTTCTTTGCAATGTTATCAAATCCATGAATAGGGATACTATCTAGTTGAATGGTTGTAAGATCGACTTTAATAGCCTTGAGCATATCCATGATACAAACATTAAGCCCAGATCCATTGTCAATTTATGTTCTATGAATGATACTCTGATTAATAGAAACAACAACCATAAGAGCATCACATTGATTTTGCACCTCAACAGAAGGTAAATCATCATCAGTGAACACAATAGGAGGTACAAAAGGCATAGTATGCATGCACTCCAAAAATGAATTAATCTTCTCTTGATTAGGAGGCGAAGCCGAAAGAGTAGATAAATCTTTTTTTAATGCCTCATGATATGTAGGAGAAGTTTGAAGTAATTCCCATAAAGATATCTTTACTGGAGTAGTGCATAATTGCTCAACTAAGTCATACTCCTTAAAGGAAGAAGGTAACCTAGGTGCTTGAGAAAGCATGGGTTGAGGAGGTACAGAGGTTGGAGTAGTAGGTTGATTATTATTTTGTGTACAATAAGCATGTGAAATACAATCTATATTATCAAAGAAATCCAAAGGATATTTAGGTTTACCCTTAATAGTTATTCGAGGACATCCTTTTACCGTCATCAAAGGTTTAGGAAATAACATTCTAGATTCCTCAATGTTTCAAATAGTGGAATATGAAGGTAACCATGCACACATCCTATGGTAAAGGTAAATTGGAGAAGTTGTGGAGGAGGATGAAGTTGGAATAGGATCCATGGAGATCTCATTTGAACCATTTTCATTCTCACTTCCATATACCTCATTAAGGGATCTATTCTCTTCTACAATAACATATCCATCAAAGTATTCAAAAAAAGAGTCATACATTTTGAACACAATAAAATTAAAAGCATGTAAATATTTTTGTGTTTTTAAAGAAATTATATATATATATATATATATATATATATATATATATATATATATATATATATATTTGGAATATAAATGCAAGAGCATAAAAGAAAACCTATTTCTATATGCATGCAAGATTTTAATATGAAATGTAAATCTAACACCAAATAGAAAGAGTTGTCTATCGCGGGTTCACCAAAATGTAAAGAAGAAAATATTGGATGGCCTCCTAGATAGAGTTTGCACAATAGATATTCATATACAAAAGAGACCAATGCCATAATTTAACCCTTTACATTTAATTTGTATTCGATAATGGTAGACTTGAAATTGAAAACAAATATTAATGGATTAAAATACCTACCTCACATCATAGTAGATTTGAAAATTCCATTTTATGAAGCCTATGTTGAGTTTCTAGAAAATCTGAGACCGGATCTAGAATGGAAACGCAGAGATGAACAAAACCCAGAAATATTTTTCCATTTTGACATAGTTTCAATTTCTACCCTCAAGTCAATGTCACCATTGGCTAGAATTTTTGATTGTGCCCTAGGGAAGAATCGACCTAAAAAGTCTCAGATTGAAATTCTATTTTCGGGTCTAAGAAGTTTGCTAAAAAGGGTATCTAGATCTTCACTTTGTTCCACTGTTCCCGAACCAGTAACTCTTTAAACAACACCTGCAAATATCTAAAAAAGAGGGGTTTTAGGGTGGCTATATAGGGTTTTGCCTTAGTCAAACCCCCGTTTTGGTGATCTCCACCTCCATGAATAGCTGAATATGATAGAATGTATGTGTGTGTGTTTCTTTTGGAAAGAGCTTTGAATGTGTAATGTCAAGATCTAATCCTCTAGATTAAAAACCCTAACATGAATTGAAAATGAGAAAGCAATGCATAGATTTGAATGTGATAAAGAAAGCATACCAAGCCCCCAAGGATAAAGTATTCCTACCAAACTCACAATCTGTAATTGCTATCCCATGATAATATCTTTTGAATTCTTGAAGGTTGAAAATGGTGGATCCAAGAAGAAGGAAGGAAGGAATATGTCTCTCTTGCTCCAAAGAAGATCCACAATGGCTTGTCCATAAAAGTGCTTGAATGTCTTAATGCATCATCATATCTTGTCCTTCTATATCATCCTCTTTCTTTCTTGTCTCATCATCATGTCATAATCATAATTGCATAATATCATCTTACGATTCTTTTTCATCTCCAAATGAAGGCAAAAGAGAGTGTTTATATAGAGATCTCAATATAGACCTCCTAGGGCAATGCAAGGGACCCAAATTCAAATTTCACCTTGAATTATGGTCCAATTACAATCTCCAACCAAGGATGGGATGTATTAATCTAAATATCAGGGAAAACACTTCCGCATTTAAAACCGGGGACCTATTTTAAGTTTTAGAACCCCGATAGGCTCCAGATTTGAAAGCGGGGACCACCACTTGACAAAGGTCAAGGTTGACCTCGAACTTGACCTAGGTCAAGGTTGACCTTGACCTCGACCTAGGTCAAGGTCGACCTTGATTCTGACCTAGGTTAGAATCGACCTCAACCCATAAATGAGGTTTTAGGCTTGTCTCCTTGGGAAATCTGTAGGATTCCTAGGTCAACCGGGGACCCAGGAAGGTGAGAAAACACACCAGGATGTTGAATAGAGGCACAAAGGCCAAAGAGTAAGTATGATGAAGATTTAGGAGAACCAATACATAGGTTCTACCCAAAAATGGAGTCATAGAAAGGGAGATTAAGGAGGACCCAAAGGACCCTAACCCTAATTTCACCTAGAAATGCAGAATCAAGTGCATGTGCATCCTAAATGCAAATCTAATATGAAAATGTACTAAACGAGGGTGCTAGACCTACCAAAATGGAAGTGCTTCCATTTTATGACGATACACAAATTAATAGAGAAAATCAGCCAAGAAGTGGTAGAGAACAAGGTAAAGCTATCTGAACTAATAAATACATTGGAACCAATCATTTTAGAAGTTATAACCTTAGTTCAAAAATTATGCCCAATAGAGCAATTCACTAAGGAGAATAGTGAAAAGATTGCAAAGATAGATGCAGATCTAAATGCTAGTGCACAAGGTCTTACAACTAATGACAATGCATTAAAGTTACATTATGACAAGATTATGGAAGCTAAAAGGTTGAGACTTGAGATTCTAGAGGCAGAGTCCAAATTCAGAGATGAGGTAACCGAGCTCCAGGCTCCACTTCTACCAAAACTCACCTTATTGCAGCATCATATGACTTCGGTAAGGCAATTGATTATCACCCCGAAAATGTCTGTAATAGAAAGCATATATGATATGCATGCAAGAATCACCTTGGATATCATGACCCTTGACCACCTCAAAGAACAATGGGAAAATAAAATCGAGGACATTTAGAAATCCCATTCCCACATTTTTGACAAACTGTAAGTATACACCTTTGTCATTATTATAAAAAAAGGGGGAATTGATATGAGAAGAAGGGGAAATGATGATAAAGTGAAAGGGGGAAATATATGTATAAAGGAAAGTGTATATACATGTACATATACTATACTGAGGCATTCACATAGGGGATTCATATTGACAAGGTAAACACATGGTGTATATACTAAACATTTTTGTTTTGCACATATCAATTTTTGATACTAATGTCAAAGGGGGAGATTGATGATCATATTTTGCCATTAGTATACAAAGGAAACAATTTATGAATCATCGGTAACATGATCACCGAAATACATGATCACCACAAGACAGGTTACAATGTAAACCAACGACATAACCAACAGAGTAACTCGACAGAGCAGCTAACACTGTAAACCAACAGACACATTTACAGAGGAACCTGATAGACAAGTTCACAGAGGAACCCGACAGATAAGTTCACAGTGAACACCGACAGTAAATCTATAGAGAAAACTAAGAAGTAAAATGTCTACAGAGACATCACCGAGGAAAGACTATAGAACAACTTGAGCACTAGTCTACCGAGAGACAACTTTATTCCAAGAAATGTGGATCTAAGTTACACGTCAGATAAAACACTTAAGTTTTATAATTAGATTTAAAGCTTATCTTTAAAACCATTTCTTGAGGGACAAGTAAAATACATGTAATTGTTTTAACCAGTTTAACTGATTGTAAACATGCAAACTAGGAGATCAAGGTCAAGTTGTAAACCTTTGATCATAGAGTTTTCATAGTTAAGCATGAAACCTATTTAGGTCAATTCATTGTATAAATATATGTGTAATCAATCAGAACAAGATTATGTGATGATGGTTGTAGCCGTAGAGACATCCATGGATCAGATACAAAGTTTCATGTAGAAGGACAACAAAAGATGAAATCAGTTACAAAGAACAAGATCCAAGGCTACCGAGTATAACAGAGGTATTAATCAATCACTATAGGTGATACATCATATTATAAAATTTAATGGATCTATACTCAGCAATTTAGGATTGCATATACTCAGGCCAATAATTATTTTTGACTACATTCTAACAAGTGTAGCAAATAGAATAAATCCTTTTAAGAAGGTGGATTTAACAATCCTTTTGTAAATCTCTTAACTGAGTGCACAATAAATAGTGTTGCTAAATCTCTTAACAGAGTAGACCTTAACCAATCTAATTATGTTACTCCTAATAGGGTAAGATCATCAGAAGTGATCAAACTTGTAAGCCTTAACCTGCCCCTTCCATTCTATAGATAGTGAAGCTTTGTGGGTTTCATCCCCACCGTAGTTTTTACCTTCTAACATGGGTTTTCTATGTTACCAAATCTTGTTTCATGTGTCATTACATTTCATGAATATTTCTATAAATGTATACATGCAATTAATTTTATGAATTGATATTACATACACAAAGATAGAATAGCACATATGATCGACAATACAAGGAATTGATTACTAAAGGAAGAAAGGTTAATTGAAAAAAAGTTTTAAGGGTACTGATTCACCCCTCCCCTCTCAGTACACACCATTCCATTATTCCAACAGGTTCTTGTGTAGTCACTAAGGTGACCATGCGAATTAGCCTTAAAGTTTATAGTCGAAAGTGTTCCGACCAAAAATGTTTCATCCGAAAGTGTTCTGGCTAGAATCGTTTCGATTGGAAGGGTTCCAACCAAAACGTCCTAGGTGGCATCCTAAGTGGCAGCCACATAACCTAATTTCTTAGATTACCAAAAATTTTAACTTATGCAAGAATTTTCTCTAGGAAAATTTAATTTATTAAAAAAACTGAAAATACCCTTTTGTAAAAATCGATGTCAAGAATCTATTCATATAATTTTTAGCTTCCTTTGATAAGATTTAATATATTTTAATTAAAAAGTACTACAAGTAGGTATTCTAATATTTGAAAAGAGGTTTATTTGAAAAAAGAAAAAAATATTGAATTATATTAAAAATGAAATATATATGGATCACTAGAGGAGAGAGTCTTCTCCAAAAAAGTATAATTTTTTTTATTAAGATATATTTTATAGAGAAAATATGACGGAAGATAAAAAGTGTCAAATTCGCTTGACCACATGTGGTAACATTAACATGCCTATACTCTTATTTTTCCCTAATAGTTATCACATGGACATGTGAGTCACATTCAAAAATATGATTTATGTACTCATAGGATGCCTTAGTATAATTATCTTGGTTCCCAACTTTGGTATTTGAATAACTTCCCTTTTCATGTTGAGGAAGTGGATCCTTGAAATCTGTATGTGTCTCATTAGAGGTATGTCCATAAAATATTCTTTCACCATTGTTGATTAATTCTTGGGCCACATTTTTCAATCTTTGACATTCATTCATCTTATGAACCTTATTTCTATGGTATTCATAATAATCAGAATCTTTCTACCAAGATGGTTTCACCCTAGGTTCATAATATCGTACTTCGGGAAGTATAATGAGTTTCTTGGTGATTAAATTCCTCAACGAAGATTTTAGTTACCCTCCCAAGTGTGTGAATGTTCTTCTTCTTGGCATATAAGGTGGTTTAGATACTGATTGATTATTGTTTTGATTGTTGGATTGAGGAGTATTGGTCTTACTAGCCAAATTCAAGATAGGTTGTGTTGGTTGTGCCTTAATAGAAGAACAAAAATCTCATCTTGTTTATATACCTCCAAAAAACAACATTGTTAATTTGATTGGGTAGGTAGGCCCCATTTCTTTTTTCCTTGAAGTGATATGGCAACATTTTCCTTAGTGTTTTACACGTTTCCATTTTTTCTTAGCTATTTTCAAGTTTAGAAAGAGTTTCAAGCAGAGAAGAAAAGGCTGATATTTTCAGAAACTAGTCAATGGTTTCATTTGATTCATGATCATCTTAGAATTTTAAGGTAGAGTAGTTCAGTTTTAAGCTTTCAATAAGTGGTTCAACACACAGTTAGTTTTCAGTTGTGTGGTAAAGAAAAGTCTAAGCTAGTCAAAGCTATCATATTGTCTGAAGAGAAAGTATATCATATGGGACATAATTTTAAAATCCCGCTATCACATATCAGAAAAATTCACTATAGACAATCCTAATGACTTTCATCATATTATAGTTTTTTGTTTTAGGTTTCCCAGTTTGGTTTCAGTTCAGTTTTTAGTTTAGTTTTTCTGTAGCCTGACAGAATCAAGTTCAAAAATGGTCTATAACATAGTAATGAACACATGCCATTCAAGGGTTCATTAATACAAACCATAAAGAAACCTTCAACTATTTTTTTTCACATTGCAATGTTTGTTTCAATTTTTAGTTTGTTTTTTTCAGTTTCAACAAGTGTGTTGTTAGGTTTTCTGTTGAGAAGGTTTCAAGTTTTTCAAGGTTTAAAGTGGACTCTGTTCCCAATGGATTTCATAGCGTAGACTAGTCCTATCATGTTTTGTAGGAAAACAACCATCAGATGTCGCCAAAAATGTTACAAATTTATGTTGCATGCCTTAAATTTCTAAATGGTTTCAATTAGCTAATTATTAAATTTAAAGAGAAAGTTTTAGTACATTTATGCTTGGATGAGATCATTAAATTTGATGGAGAAATAAGGAAAGCTTTCAGTTGCTTAAATGTGTACCACAAAGGAAAAAATACAATTTTTTGTTCTTTATCTTAAAATATAGAAATGAAAGTGCAAAAGTAATATTTTTATTCATTTCAGATACACAAGGATGTATATGTGTTCATTTATTTACATAAGAAATCAAATATAAAATTGGAAATTCATTTGTTACAAGTCATGAATTCATTTGTTTAATGAAGAAAGAAGGGCCCACACAAGCCATCGGAAGGCTCATAAAGCTATGCAAAGAAGTAAATGCAGGTATAAAATTCAAAGATAAGAGATAGGTTTATTTACTCCATTGCCTAATTTGAATGTCATACTGGTTGTGTTTGTAGCAGTGACCTAAAGGATTGACTCCATCTCCCTAGTGTACCTAAAAATTTGTAAAAGGGGAATGTAGTCAAATTGACTGAGTAATGACGAAACTAAATCATCTCCATGAGCTGACCACTACACATGCATCTATCAATCACATGATAGAATAAAAAAAGATCAAGAGATGTTAAGGACAACAAGACAAAGCAAATGTTTTTTACTAACAAGTTTGTTTCCATGCATAGTTACAAGTGAAGAAAGTGAGTTATCAAAGGGACATATTCTATGTATGAAACTTTTTAACTTATTATTTATTACCATTTTAGATCCGGTGAGAGAAAATAAACTATTAAAGGGATGTGTATCTGGTACACAAAACCTTTTAGTTTAAAAAAAACAAGAGGAAACAACATGATATCAAATGAACAAAAAATAATTTTGTTACTTCAAAAGTACAGGATCAATAATGAGAACAAAAGTATCGAATAAATTTGTGATAACAAAAAGTATGAAGTGCATAAAGCCTGTAAGGGATTGAATCTATGGGTTTTTCATAATTAATTTGAACAACCAAGCATACATAGGATTACCTGATTATGAGTGCAAGGATTAGTCACGGTGATACACATAATGCCAATTTTAAAATATCCATGATACTCATAACAAGGACTTAATAAGAGTTACAGGTCAAAAGGACTACAAAACTTGACATTAATTTAATGGAACCAAGATAATTTTGTTTCAATGAAGGTATTTTCTATCATAGTTGAGAAAAAGGAAGTCATGATGTTATTTAAATAGGCATATAAAGTTTGAATGCATTATAAATCATGGAAAATCAATGCAACTATAATACGACAATCAAAAGATGTAGGAACAACTATCAATAATTGTAGTGATAAATAATAGTCTTACAACAACAATAGTCAGGTGTGCAATATCAAAGTACAAAGAGATGTGATTGTATTATCAGATCCCATCCAATCACATGATCAAATCAATGACAAAAATTGAGGGAAAGCAGATAACTAATGACATGTCACGATTAGACAATGATTGTGCTATGTAAAAAAGAAATAAATAAAACATGAATCTAAAATAGAAGAGATCATGGAGAAGATACAAAATTCAAAGAGGGTTCATTGGAAAAGTGACAACTATTGACAAAAGTCATGTAGTTCATTTTAGTATGCAGTCCAATAGTATAAGAGGGCAATGTGGCACTGTGGTGCAAGAGCACCTAGGCTAAATCCAATCGCTATGTTTTTGTTGTGGCTTGTAATGAACCTAGCCAAGAAGATACAAAATTCAAAGAGGGTTCATTGGAAAAGTGACAACTATTGACAAAATTCATGTAGTTCATTTTAGTATGCAGTCCAATAGTATAAGAGGGCAATGTGGCACTGTGGTGCAAGAGCACCTAGGCTAAATCCAATCGCTATGTTTTTGTTGTGGCTTGTAATGACCCTAGCCAAGTCAGTTGTTTTATTTTTGACCTTAGAAGGTATTGCATGTTTGTACCTAGTTGGATTAGACTAGGATCAGTCCAACTAGATGTTTACAGTTTTGAGTACGTGTGTTTAGTGCATTTTAGCCTAAATTGGGAATTTGGAGTCAAAAAACCTAGAAGGCTTAGCATGACTTTGATTTGTGCCTATTAAGGAATTTATGATGTTTTTACATCATGTCATAATTATTGGAGGTCATTAAACTAAGTTTTAACAAAAGATGTAAAAGTTGCTAAAATGTTGCTTGACAACATTTTGCAACTTTGCAATGTTGTCCGACAATATTGTCAAGTTTGATTCCATTGGGTGAGTGGAAAATTTAGCTAATGGTAGAGGCCTAAAAACATGAACAAGACATATTTAGAGATGATGAAGCCCATTTCCTGAGGTAATGGTGATGTAATGCAAATTTTTGAATAGCAAGAAGAACTCTATTTTCTGGTTACATACACAGTCGACTAGTTTTGTGATTAATCATTAGTAGATGGATTGAATAGTAAGATTTAGTGTTGGACTTGAATTTTAGAGGTATATTTGAGTAAATTTTGTTCAGTGTGAAAGTTTCTGTGAGTTCATTAGATTAGATTTGCAAAATATTTTGTAAGTAGACTAGTTGCTGGAGTTGATAGGGTGGTGTTGAACAAAATGGCTCCTCCATAATTTTCCACCATAAATTTCATCATGGAATGGAGGAATATGGAAGGGGAGCCTCTGTACAATGTGTATATAGAAGGAGAGGGTCAGAAAAGTTATTTAGCTAATTTTCATGGCAAGCCCTAGTGAGACTGGAGTACCCGGCTAGGAGATTGCTAGAGATAAGTTGTGTTTGATTGCAGGGAAATTGTGAGTTGTGGGAAACCAAGCATGGTTTTGGAAAAATAGGGGATATACAGACACCTACTAGAAAGGATAAGACTCTTCCAATCCATTTTGATACATTTCCAAGCATAAGTCATCTGACTGCACTTATTTAGCCCAATTAGCCCTAGTTGTCCTTAATTCTAGGAATCTAGTGTACGGACACCCTAGGACCATAAGACCTACAAAATATTTTGAGTCTTAAAAATGGGTATCAGGATCCCCACTTTTTTTTGGGGTTATTTCTCAAGGAGTGGGAAAAACATGTCAGATAGGGCTACTAGAAGGAATAGGCCTAAAAGGCAAATTTGAAGGTGAATTAGGAGATCATTTGGAACAATTATGATACCTTATTACAAATGGGATCATATGGAGTGTAAGAAGTTGTTGAACATGAGAAATGTCCTTGCAGACACTTGTAGAGTTGAAAGGTTGAAAATGCACTTGGAATTGTCCAAGGAAGAGCGAAAGAGTGAAATAAAAACTAATGGTAGTTGTCCCCTTGTGAAGCACAATTTATACCAACTCATAGAGTGGTAGTGAAGTAGTCCTAGACTGATATAGTGAGGGCTAGTGAGATCCTACAAAGGAATTATAGGGTCTTGTGAAGACTAGGAATAGTGGAGGTCCTACTAGGCTTGTGTGAGCACACTTGGGAATATCTATCATATTGGTATCAGAGCCAATAAGATTTGGCTTGTGGTGAAAGTTTCAACCAATAGAGTCATTAGGAGAGTCTACAATGGTGACAAATGCAGAGTTGGAAAAGAAGGTAGATGAACAAGAAGAAGAGAAAAAAATGCTCTGAGAGAGATTGGGACAATTGGAACATAAAGTGGACCAAGTAGAAGAAAAGACTGAGGAAGTGATGGATAAGGTTGAAGGAAAGAGTAAAGAGACTCCACTTGATGATGAGGTCCCTGAAGCTGAACCTGTCCTCACTAAAGAACCATTCTTGAAAGAACTAAATGCTTTGAATGGTAAAACATTGGAAGGAGTTACTATCTTTAGTGGAAAGATGGAACCTAAGATAGTCCTAGATTGGATTGAAGGACTTGAGAATAAATTTGAGTGTGATGGCATAAAAGAAGCTCAAAAAGTAAAGGTAGATAAGGCAAGACTTAGAGGGTCTGCACTCACTTGGTGGAAGTTTATCCAAGATGAGAGAGAGAAGGAAGGAAAGAATATCATTTCCACATGGAAGGATATGGTAACAAAAATCAGAGATGCATATGTACCTGAAGACTATGAGATTTAGTTGCTTAAAAGGAGATAAAGTCTAAGACAGAAAGACTTGGATATGAACTCTTATACTGAAGAGTTTCAAAGGTTATGCATGAGGTCTTGAGTTTCAGAAGATGAGAAGGTGAAGGTAGCTAGATACCTTAATGGTCTCAAGTGGACTATTCAAGATGAGATTAGTATCTTAACCCCTGATACTATTTAGAGATGCCACCAAATTGCAATTAAGGTGGAAGAGAAGTTAAGGAAGAAGCAAGACTCAAGCACTACTAGAGGTAGAGGTAGAGGAAGAGACAATAAAGGAAAAAGAGGTGGATATGGTGGTAGAAGTTCAGAGACAAATGCTCAAGGAGAGACCAAACTTACTGAACAACAAGAAGGGAGTCCAAGCAGAGGAAACTCCAATAGAGGAAGAGGCTCTAATAAAAATTAGAGAGGAAGGAACAATAGTCAAGGGAGAGGTTCCTATTTTACAAACATGAAATGCTACCATTGCAATCAAATGGTACACCCTGCATATAGGTGTCTAGAGAGAGGCTCTACTTCTCATGGAAATGAAAAGAGGGTAAAATTTGTTCAAGAGGAGTCTAGTGGTGGAAATAAACACCCCAAGGTAACCTTAGAGTCTGAAGGAGAGGAACCTGATGATGAGAAGAACATTAATCAAGGATCCAGTGAAAGAGGAACCAAGCCAGAGAAGGTCACTATTTAGAGTGAAATGAAAAATTATTGGAAAAGTGTGTAGATTCATCATAGACTTAGGGTCTACTGACAACATAGTGTTAGATGAGGCAACTAGAAATTTAAAGATGAAGAGAATTCCACATAGTAACCCATACAAGGTTACTTGGTTGAACAAAGGACAAAATGTCCTTGTGAATGAGTAGGCATGGGTGGAATTATCCATTGGAAGGTATAAACATAAGGTGTTGTGTGATGTCCTAAATATGGATGCATGTCACCTACTTCTTGGTAGACCATGGAAATTTGACAGACAAGCCATGTATGATGGAGCAAAGAATGCATATTCTTTCAAGCAATCTAACTTTCAAGATATAGTCACTGTTAGAAGAAGGAGAAAAGAAGTCCTCAGGTTCTAATGTCCTTATGGTTAGTGAAAAGGAGTTTATAGAAGCCTTAGAGGAAGGAGAAGGAGTGGGATTTGTAATGGTGTTGAAACCTAAAGAAGAAAATGCAGACAAGTTAGTCAAGAAGACAGAGATACCAAAAGAAGTGCAAGAGTTTCTGCAGGAGTAAAAGGGCATAGTAAGTGATGGGAAACCATCAACCCTACCCCCTAAGAGAGATATTATTCATGAAATTGATTTTATCCTAGGAGTTACCCTTCCAAATAAGGCTGCCTATAAGATGACCCCTCAACAAAATGAGGAAATTGCCAAGCAAATTGAAGAACTCCTAAGCCAAGGTCTCATTAGGAAAAACATTAGTCCTTGTGTAGTCCCCACTGTCTTAGCACCCAAAAAGGGAGGAACTTGGAGGCTCTGTACCAATTCAAGGGAAATAAAATGAATTACCATTAGATATAGGTTCCCTATCCCTAGGGTAGAAGACCTAATGGACTATCTAGGAGAAGAAAATTATTTTACCAAGATTGACCTAAAGAGTGGGTATCATCAAATTAAGGTCAATGAAGGGGATGAATGGAAGAAAACCTTCAAAACTACAGAAGGTTTATATGAATGGCTTGTGATTCCATTTGGGATATCTAATTCCCCATCTACATTCATGAGACTCATGAATGAAGTCATAAAAGAATACATTGGAAAATTTGTGGTAGTGTATCTAGATGATATACTAATCTATAGAAAGACTAAAGAAGAGAACTTCAGGCATCTGCAGATTGTTTTCAAGAAGTTACATGAGGAGGAGCTGATGATAAATTTGGAAAAGTGTGAATTAAAGAAGCATGAGCTATTGTACCTTGGGTTTGTATGGTCTCAAGGCAATCTCAAAATGGATCCAAGAAATGTAGAATCCATTCTTAACTAGCATACTCCAAGGACTACAACCGAGGTGAGAAGTTTTCATGGTTTAGCTCAATGCTATAGGAAATTCATCAAGAAATTCAGTTCTATTTGTGCTACTATGTTAGATACTATAAAAGGAGGGATGAAAAACAATTTGTTTTGGAATGAGAAATATAACCATGGGTTTGAGTTACTGAAGAAGAAGATTTCCACTCAACCAATCCTAACACTACCAAGTTTTGAGAGGTTATTCACAGTTGAGTGCGATGCTAGTAATGTTTCCATTGGAGATTTTTTTAGCCAAGAGGGAAGACTAGTGGCTTTTCACAGTGAGAAGCTCAGTGATTCTAAGAAGAAGTACTCTTCTTATGACCTGTAAATGTATGATCTAGTACAAGCACTAAGGAAATGGAGGCACTACTTGCTTCCTAAGGAGTTTGTGGTGTATTCAGACAACCAGGCTCTTAGTTTCCTAAACTCCCAAGACAAGCTTAGTCACAAGCACATGAAATGGGTGGAGTACTTATAGGCTTACACCTTCAACATCAAGCACAAGAATGGATTACAAAACAAATTAGTAGATGCTTTAAGTAGAAGGCTACTTACAATACAAGAAGTACAGTTGCATAGCATGGGTATTGAAAGTTTTAAGGACCTATATGCTAAAGATGAAGACTTTGTAGAGATCTACAAGGTATGTAAGGAGCATAAGAACCCCTTTCATTGTGAGTTTTCTGATTATAATTTGCAAATTCAATTTTTATTTAAATAGATTCAGTTATGTGTCCCTAGGGTAGGGGATCAATTAGGGAAAATCTGATTCAAAAAAGCATAATGGTGCACTTAGTTGTCATTTTGGAGTCAATAAGACCCAAGAGTTAGTCCAAAGGTTTTATTTTTGGCCAAGGATGAACTTAGATGTCAGGAGATATGTGGAGTGTTGTGTAGTGTGTCAGAAAGCCAAAGACACATCCCCTAATGCAGGCTTTTACCAACCTCTTCCCATCCCAAGTAGACCATAGAAATGTTTAAGTATGAACTTTGTTGTAGGTTTACCAAGGAAAATACAAGGATTTGACAATATCTATGTCATAGTAGATAGGTTTAGAAAGATGGCCCATTTTTTCCCCTGCAAGACAACCCATGATGCAAGTCAGAAAAAGATACAAAGTTCATGAGCCATTTTTGGAAGACACTTTGGCAAAAGCTAGGAACCAATATGTCCTTTGGGTCTGCATATCACCCTCAGATAGATGGTCAAACTGAGGTGGTTAATAGGAGTCTAGGTAACCTCCTAAGGTGCTTAACTAAGGAGTATGGTCAATCTTAAGACCAACTCATTGGAAAGGCAGAGTATGCCTATAATGACACTGTCAAAAGAACCACAGGGAGAAGACCCTTTGAAATTGTCTATGGACTACATCTAAGAGGGATATTTAAACTCAAGGATTTGAAAGATGGAGCCAAGGGAAGTGGCTATGCAGAAGATTTTGCACATTATATGAAAGAAGTGCATGAGACAGTAAGGAAGACATTGACTGAGAATACATAGAAGATAAAGAACAAAGTGGATGAAAGGAAAAGGGATGTCCAATTCCAAGTAGGGGATATAGTAATGGTCCATCTGAACAAGGAAATACTATAGAAAGGAGTTCCTAATAAGCTACAGATGAGAAGGATTGGCCCATGTACCATTCTGGCCAAATATGGGACCAATGCATATAAGGTGGAAATTCCAGAGGATGTTGGTTTAGCTCCTATGTTCAATGTAGTAGACATGGTCTTGTACAAAGTTCCTATGCCAGATCCTGATCAGAGGTTGACTGAGGTGATACAAGAAGTGGAGGAACTAAACTTAACCTCTACACCATCCAAGAAAGCAGAGAAAATACTGGATTCAAGAGTCTACAAACAAACTAGGAAGAAGGATTACAAAGAACATCTCATGAAGTGGCATGGAAATGATGATGCAGAGGCTACATGGATCAGGGAGACAAACTTCAAGAAGTTGGGCATTGACTCCAACTTTCTCAATCCAAGGGTGGATTAAAATATTTCCATTTGGGGAGGATGATGCATGAGCACCTAGGTTGAATTCAATCCCTATGTTTTTCTTACGTCTTTTACTGACCCTAGCCAAGTCAATTGTTTTATTTTTTACCTTATAAGGTCTTGCATGTTTGTACCTAGTTGGATTAGACTAGGATTAGTTCAACCAAATTTTTAAGGTTTTGAGTGTGTTTAGTGCATTTTAGCCTAAATTGGGAATTTGGGGTCAAAAAGCCTAGAAGGATTAGCATGGATTAGATTTGTGCCTAAGAATGCATTTATGATGTTTTTACATCATGTCATAATGATTTGAGGTCATTAAACTAAGTTTTAGCAAACGATGTACAAGTTGCTAAAATGTTGCTTGACAACATTTTGCAACTTTGCAATGTTGTCCGACAACATTGTCAAGTTTGATTCCATTCGGTGAGTGAAAAATTTAGTTAATGGTAGTGGCATAAAAACATGGAGAAGGCATATTTGGAGATGATGAATCCCATTTCCTAAGGTAATGGTGATGCAATGCAAGTTTTTGAATAGCAAGAAGAACTCTATTTTCTGGTTACATACACAATCAACTAGTTTTGTGTTTAATCATTATTAGATGGAGTGACTAGTAAGAGTTAGTGTTGGATTTGAATTGTAGAGGTATATTTGAGTAAATTATGTTTAGTGTGCAAGTTTTTTTTGAGTTCATTAGATTAAATTTGGAAAATATTTTTTAAGTAGACTAGTTGTTGGAGTTAATAGGGTGGTGTTGAACAAAATTGATCCTCCATAATTATCCACCATGAATTTCATCATGGAATGGAGGAATATGGAAGGGGAGCCTCTTTGTAGTGTGTATATAGAAGGAGAGAGTTAGAAAAGTTGTTTAGCTAATTTTCATGGCAAGCCCTAGGCGAGACTAGAGTACCCGGCTAGGAGATTGCTAGAGATAAGTTGTGTTTGATTGTAGGAACATTGTGAGTTGTGGGAAACCAATCATGGTTTTTGAAACCTAGGGGATATGCAGACACCTTATAGAAAGGATAAGACTCTACCAATCTATTTTGATACATTTCCAAGCATAAGTCATATGATTGCACTTATTTAACCCAATTAGCCCTAGTTGTCCTTAATTCTAGGAATCTAGTGTACGGACACCCTAGGACCCTAAGAACTACAAAATAATTTTGAGTATTGAAAAATGGTATCAAGATCCCCACTTTGTTTTTGGGGTTATTTTTCAAGAAGTGGGAAAAATCTGTCAGATAGGGCTACTAGAAGGAATAGGCCTAGAAGCCAAATTTGAAGGTGAATTGAGAGATCACTTGGAATAGTTATGATACCTTATTACAAATGGAATAATATGGAGTGTAAGAAGTTGTTGAACATGATAAATTTCCTTGCAGACACTTGTGGATTTGAAAGGTTGAAAATGCACTTGGAATTGTCCAAGGAAGAGTGAAAGAGTGAAGTACAAACTAATGGTAGTTGTCCCCTTGTGAAGCATAATTTATACCAACTCATAGAGTGGTGGTTAATTAGTCCTAGATTGATATAGTGAGGGCTAGTGAGATCCTAAAAAGGAAGTATAGGGTCTTGTGAAGACTAGGAATAGTGGAGGTCCTAGTAGGCTTGTGTGAGCACACTTGGGAATATCTATCACACTGTTATTAAAGAACACCGTAGTGGCATATTCACCGAATCCTAATGTAGAGAGAAGTTGGTTGTTGTTAATGAAATACACACAAAATCTATGAATTCTATAGTATAATAAATGAGAAGATACAACATGGAAGGGAACAATAGTACATAAAGACAAAGGAAATATCATCATGGAGTAAGTATCAACAGTTGAGTTCTAAGAGATATGCATGGTATTCAATGAATAAGATCAATGTCATGTGAAGGATAGAGAAATAATTATCTAATGTCATGAACCAATAACAGTGTGCAAGTAGAGTCAATGGGAAAAGGTACAAATTTAGCATGACATTGATATATTATATATTTTATGTAAAAATGATACCTTAAAGTGGAGCCAATGATCAACTAAGTTTTGAGAGTGCTAATGGTCAAGATAGAATCTACGATAAAGTTTTCAAGGAAGCCAAATATCATAAGAAAGATGAGCCTTGATTTCATAGCTTAATGATTAGTAGATGATGATTAGTAAGGAAATAATGTCGCAATGAAAATACAATAGGTACCCATGAATTTATTTTAAAATTTCTAAAAACCCATAGGAAAGCCTCAAGAGGTTCCAATGGTTATCGCAAAGAGAAGATGACAACAATAATGAACTACTACATCTATAAGAAAGGATGGAAATCAAAATGTCCAAACATAACAGAGACTCAAGAGACATTTCAAGATTGCCAAATGGCCTAATACATGACCATCATCTTCAATGAAATGTAAGATATAGGGAACACCTATATAGGTCATAATGAATAGAAAAATCACATTCTTGATCTGTAGAGAGCCATGACTATGACAAGAATTTTGAGCGCATACCTATGAGACTCCGAAGAAACTTACAAGTTTGACAGTGAAGCAACAAAAACACTCAAAACTTCACAAACCCTCCATAGTGTCTGCGGCCAAGCTTATAGAGAGAAGATAAAATGAAAAAGAAATTGTGGGATGCATTGGAGTTAGGCTTGTTTACCCTAACTCATTAGAGAATGTTAAGGCTTTTTTGCCTTTATTTATTTATCATGTTTCTTCAAATAATGGAACTGCGAGTTGTGAAGGATTAAAGCCTTAAAATAAACTAAGGTTAACATATTATTTTTAATCATATTTATTAATTAATAAACTTATAATTTAATGAATATTATTAAAATTAACATTCTTTATGTTATAGTTTATTATTTAATAGATATCATTTCTAATAAAATGTAAAATATTAGTTTATGTTATTGCTTTATTTAAATAATAAATATTAAATTTGGAATGAATATTCAACAATGGGTGACAGATTATATGCCGAAAGCGGACATTTGGGCAAAAGTTTTTGTATTGTATTAACTATGTCCTAAACTTTTGTGCCCATGTGGAAAATAGTGTAGTTCGGGTATTTTAGTTAAAATGTATATTTTTAAAATGTAGTTGAATCAAATTTTGTACCAGAACCGACCATCTAAGCCAATAACAGGGTCAACTAACAATAGAAATTTTGTACCAGAATCGACCAGCAGAGCCAATAGAACCGACCAGGAGAAACCGACGAGCATTACCGACCAGCTGAACCAACAAGCATAACCAACCAAAACAAATTTTGTATTAGAATCGACCAACTGAATCAAATTTTGTACCAGAATCGACCAGCAGAGCCAATAGAACCAACTAGGAGAAATCGACGAGCATTACCGACCAGCTGAACCAACAAGCATAACCGACCAAAATAGATTTTGTATCAGAACTGACGAGTACAACCGATCAGCTGAATTGACCAGCCTAAATTTTTTGGAAGGTGTATAATGAAATATTGCTCAATGTTGTTAGATGGTGATTTTGTATTCGAATGGAATTAACCGAATAATTTGTATTGTCACAAAATCTCTTTGCTATATTGTATTTGAGAAAGGATTCTGGGTTTTCTTGCTTGTTCTTTCCCGGATGAGCTCTTGAACCAGCTTATATTATATTATATTAATAAATATATTCAGTGGCTAGCCCACTTTTGCTAAAAAAAAATATTAAATTTGGAGATGTGATAAATGCAAGGGGGAGCTATTCATTTAGATTTTTCTAGGCATACGATTTTGCATGGAGAGGTGGTTTTTTTTAGATTTTCAGGCCAGATAGTTTAGCCAGAGGGGACAATTTTTATTTTTTGAGCACATAGAGAGTCCATTTTTCAGGGGAAGGAGGCATTTTACTTCTTGCATGAGAAGATATATACCAGGAGGGGGGTTTTCTTTTTATCAACACTTCAGAGGATATTTTTGAGTCTTTTATGTAGTCTTGTGGGCATATAGAGTTCATTTTTGATCCTACATCAGCTCAAAGGCCTTTTCAAGTAGTTGAACTTTAGTTACTATCAGTTATGATCCCATTTTTGAGGGATTACTTCTTGCATCTGACCCCATGTGTTGTATACATTTTTGGAGGGTTTTGAGGCAATTTTGAGGCAGTTTGAGAGTGATTTTAGTTACATTTCAATTCTCCATGATTTGAAGGAGTTCTTGTTTCAGTTGAAAACACGGTTCTTCCAGATCCCTAATTTTTAGGGTTTTTTCAGATCTATCTGACCCTTGTCTTTTTTGGGTCTATATCTTGCATTCTCCCCCCCCCCTTTTTTTTGAGGGGGGTCTCTCTTTTGGCCAGATCTTTTGCACATCTCAAATTCTGGGAGATTGCATTGGACTTCATGCTTTGTAGCATATTTCCTGATTATTTATTTGTAGAGATCGATTCCTTCTTGATTATCTTTTTGTGTCCAACATTGATTGTGAGCTATTTGATTTAAATATTGTGTTTTCACCTTTGTTTAATCAATATCCTTTCAATTTTAACATACAATATGATATCCCATGGTGCATATCTGTGATCATGTCTTACTTTCTTAATGTTGAATTTGAGAAAACAAATTAGTATTTTCCTCTTTAGATATTAGAATACCAGGACCTTTTATAAGAGTCAATTTTGCAGGGTTTGTCTGATTGATTTGTGAGTTTTAAGTTCTTTTTTTATGAGTAATTATGTGAGGTTTTTAGCTACAAATATGATTATTACATTGGTGCATCACCCTTTAGTTTTAGTAATTCTGGGAGATTGTATTGGACTTCATGGTTTGTAGCAGATTTCTTGATTATTTATTTGTAGACACTGATTCCTTCTTGATTATCTTTTTGTGTCCAACATTGATTGTGAGTTATTTAATTTAAATATTGTGTTTTCACCTTTTTTTTAATTAAAATCCTTTCAATTTTAACATAGAATATGATATCACATGGTGCATATCTGTGATTGTGTCTTACTTTCTTAATGTTGAATATGAGAAAACATCAATATTTTCCTCTTTAGATATTAGAATACCAGGACCTTTTATAAGAGTCAATTTTGCAGGGTATGCCTGATTGAGTTGTGAGTTTGAAGTTCTTTTTTTTTAATGAGTAATTCTATGAGGTTTTTAGCTAACAATATATGATTATTACATTGGTGCATCACCCTTTAGTTTTAGGTTTCCATTTTCACATGCACATTCCTTCTATCCCTTTTCTCGTTCAAGTTTAGTATAGGTGAGTACCATAAAGGAACCAACCTTTTCATCTCAAAGATTCACTCTTGCCATAGAATACCTAGCCTTAGAGTCTTTCCATGTTCCAACATGATAGATAGATTCTATATCTTGCTTTAGGCGCAATCCTGATTGACAATAGCTACCAATACTACCACTCTAACCACTACTAATATCAGAAACATGACAACCCAAACCTATGTGGCATTATCAAGAGACAAAGGGAATGACGCAACAAATTTCTCCAGACCCTCCACATCAAAAACCTCACAAACTGCACAATCCGTTCAATTGTCACAAGAAGACATCCAACACATCCTTAGCATCTTGCCTACTTTGACCTCTCATAATAACACTCAGACCACAAAAACTACATCTAATTCCATGAATGAAAATGTGATAACCATAGGGAAAGGTTCCATTCCAAAATGTACATATGATTACACCTCATCACTCTTCAAGGTCCCATCATCCGCTATGAAGAGATCCATTCCTCAATCAACACAAGCTTATCAATATATCCCTCCTCCTACATTAGGACTCAAATCATCTGCAATTGATGGAGGAACTAGCTTTGGAGCCCCTCTCGCACATCATAATGCCCCTGAACTTTCCCAACAAGTTAATGAACTCAAGAATACTATTCTCAACATGCGAAAGGAGGGACATAAGAAATAATTTTCATTTCATGATATGTGTCCCTACCTCTTTGATAGATCCATCAGTATGCAACCATTTCCACCAAATTTTGATATCCCTAAATTTGACAAATACAAAAGGGAAACATGGTTGATTCAACATCTTAAAGAATTCTATGTGGCATGTCAAGAGGTATCATATAATGAAAACTACCTTAAGAGACTATTCTCTTGAAAAATTCAAGGCCCCGCTCTTGAATGGTTCATGAATTTACCACAAAGATCTATTTCCACTTTTTCTGACCTCACAAAGAAATTTGTTGCACAATATGCATATAACATTGAACATTAAGAATCTCTAAGTGATTTATGCAACACAAAATAGTGCAATGGTAAGACCTTTGCTGGTTTCTTACAATGTTGGAGACACCTTGCGAACAAAATGCCTTAGAAAATTCTTGAATAACCTTCTATTAACATATTTATGTACAACCTTGAACCACAAATGGACTTGCACTAGAAAATGGCCTCTCCCGATACCTTTGAAATTGTAGTCAAGAATGGGAAGAGTATTAAAGATGGTATTTTACAATAAGGTACAATTAAACGTTACACTCCCTCATTTAATGATAAACCAAAGTTTTGGACTAAGAAATCCAATTTTGTAAATGATAGGGTGACTAATTCCAAACATGTCCAAAATTTCCAAGCATATTCCAGTCACAACAACTATAACAATCAAAAAAATTGAGACAATAAAAAAAATCATCCATCGCAACAATCACAACCTTCAAAACAACACAATCACAATCTACCTAACAACCTTTTTCCTTGTCACAATAACAACAACAATAATATGAACAATCATCAACACCATCAATACTTTCCTCTTGCAAAATCTCTTGATATTATATTCTGTCAACTCGTTGACCAAAACATGATGGAGTTTCCAATCACCAAACTATATGACTAAAATCAAACTAAACCTCATTGGTATAATGACAATGAATATTGTGACTATCATCACATCAAAGGTCATGATACTAAAAAATACATGAAACTCAAGACTTTTGTTCAAAAACTTATGATGATGTGAAGATTGAGGTTGAAGGACATACTCCATCATCATTGAATGCACATTTGTAAATATATAACACTCCTTTTCCTAAGAATGATCAAAACAAGTCCTCATCATAGATTTTTATTCCATATGATTACACCACTAACACCATCTTAGGTTTTGACTCCTTATGTGGTAACATTGAAGAAGACAATATCCTAGGCTTTGACTCTTTGTGCAATTGCATTGAAGAATCTGATAACCATGTGAATACTATTAGCCTTAAGGGTGTTGATTGTAATGACACCACTCATAAAGGATGAGTTATTGTTCAAGCCACAACACCACCACCTACTCCATCCACTTCCACTAGACATACCTCTTGTTACAATATCCTTGATCACCTTGGAAAGACTCTCGCACATATATCAATCCTTAAGCTTCTTTATACATCACCTGTCCATAAGGAAATCCTTGAATAATCCCTTCTTGAGTCACGTGTCCTAGATAACATTAATGCCTCCCAATTTCAAGCTATAATTGGAAACCTTTCAACACAAAAACACCTTATGTTTACAGATAAAGACCTTCATGCTCCTAATTCACATCATAATAAATATTTACATATTGAAGTCATTGTTAATTGTCATGAAAGAAAAATGGTCATTATAGATGGTGGATCTGGTTTGAACCTTTGAACTTTAAAGTTAATAAAATAGTTGGGACTCCTCAATGACCTCATTGATTCTACAAAAGGAATCACAATCAAGGATTATTATAATAGAGAAAGAGAATCCAAGATTATTATAATAGAGAAAGAGAATCCAAGGGTTTGATTGCACTTCCTCTTCAAGTGGGTCCTGCATTGATTAAAACTACATGCCAAGTCCTTGATCTTGATTTATCATATAACATCCTCTTTGGTAGACCTTGGATCCATGATATTCAAGGTGTACCTTTCAATTTCCAACAATGTCTTAAATTCCCCCATAAAGGAAGGGAATTCACTATTCCTGGAGGTTCTAAACCCTTTCAGCATTGCAAAAGACTAGAAGGGAAAAAAATAAATTCTACCCATTGAATGAGTTAGTCAAATCATCTGTTGTCAAGCCATTCACTAATGAAGGTTCCACATATAAGATCACTAACTTTGATGGGAAAATAAATATTTTTGAAATGTTGCAGGGAGTATTCAATTGAGGATGCCTTATACATTGGCCAACTTCCCTTATCCCCCAAATCTTATGGTCGACCTTCACAAATTTTATCTAAGGAAAGTAAACCCACCATGAAATGCAAAAAGACAATATTTGAACAATGGGGACCCCTTGATTAGGAAAATATGTAAGAAGATATACTATCATGGCTCTACAAGGATGGATAAGTGGTGCAGGAGCACCTAGATAACTTAAGAGTTAAAGGCCCTTAAGAACATTTTGGATTTGTTTAAGTTGGTTTGTAAGATGTTTGTTCATTAACTCTTGTAATGACCAAGTGCAAATGGGTCAAATTGGTGAATAAACACCGTAGTTGCTTAGATGCATGTTTTTAGGTTAATTGTGTGTTGCTAAGGTAGTTTGTAAGTCTCTGGAAATCCAACCAAGGCATTAGGAACCTTAGATACAATGCTCAAAACGTACTAATGCTTGGTACTGATGCTTGGTACTGATGTTCGGTACTAGTGCTTAGTACTCGGTACTAATGTTTCTTGGTACTGATGGTGCTTGGTACTGATGGTGCTCAATACTGATGTGCTCGGTACTACTATTGATCGGTGGCATGTTCTGATGCTTAGTATGTATTGTTGTTGCTCGGTATATTTAGTTACAATAGACCAAGAAAGTGACTTTTGTCTTTACCAGACAGTATGGTCAGTTGTAACGGTTCCTGAAAAGATACTTTCAACTTGAGTGGATAGTTAAGGCTATTTAAATGATGGGAAGATCATTTTAAGATATGGCAAGCCTTCATTTCGAGAGATTCAATAGAGAGTTGAAGGGAGAGTCAGAGAAGGAGTTGGATGTTTTGTATGGTTTTTCTTAATTCCAGTTAATGAAAAGCTGCAGGTTGTGTGTTTAGTCATTTTTTTTACTCTGTGTGCAAGTAGTTTAGTTTTTTGTTTTCATTTTGTATGTTGTAAGTTCCTGGCCCACTCTGGATTGTAAATACTAAATGGCTCCTCAAGATTCTTGAATCCATGGTGAGAACCATGTGCCTAGATGAAATTTGAGAGGAGCCCTTGTATATAGTTTTCTTTTTGGTTTTGGTAGGAGAAGTGACATTCATGATTTTGGAGTTCTTACCCTAGGCAAGCTCAGTAATAGTCTGACTAGGGAAGAAAGTGAGAAATATGTTATGAGTGCATTAGCTGAATGAGTTGGTTTAGTTAGAATGAATCTACCCTTGTAGGTTCACCGAGTGTGGAATAATAACTTGTTGATGGGAACTAGGTCTTGAGAAGGAAGTGAAGTTCTTAGTACTTACTTTAGTTTAGGGTTTGAAAGTACCCTAGGAGGTCTAAGAGAGAGAAATTAGAGAAGAGTTAGGATGAATTTGTAGAGAAGGACCCTGAGTTCCCATCATATTGGTATCAGAGCCTAAAGATTGGGCTTGTATTGTTTGGGTGTTATCTTCAGAAGAGTCTGTAGATTCATTCAAAATGGTGACCAATGCTGAATTGGCGAAGGATGTAGAAGAGAAGAAACAGGAGAATAGACTCCTGAAGGAACACTTGGCCGAAATGGCAACTAAGTTAGAAGACGTGTAACTTAGGACTGCATTAGTCAACAAACTAATGAGAGAAGATGATGGAAAGGGTAAGTTAGTGGCCAAGGAAGACATAATACCAGAGCCAGACCATGTGATTCAAGAAGGGCCATTCTTAAGAGCTTTGAAAGAAATGAGTGGTAAGTCCTTGGAAGGTGTGCCTCTATTCAGTGGAAATATGGAACTAGAAGTAGTCATGGAGTGGATAGAAGGTCTTGAAAATCACTTTGACTGTGATAATTTGACCAAGGCTCAGAAGGTTAGAATAGCCAAGACAAGATTGAGAGGGACTGCTCTCACTTGGTGGAAGTTTGTCCAAGATGAAAGGAAAAAAGAAGGAAATAATCCTATAACCAGTTGGAAAGGTATGGTGGCTAAAATTAGGGAAAATTATCTCATTGATGATTACGAAGTGTATTTGCACAATAAAAGATAGAATCTAAGATAGAAAGACTTAGAGGTCAGTACCTATACATAAGAGTTTCACAAGTTATGCTTAAGGTCACATGTAATGGAAGAGGAGAGCCTAAAAGGGGCTAGGTATCTGAATGGTATCAAGTGGAATATCGAAGAGGAATTCAGTCTATTAAGTCCCAAGATAGTACATCAATGCTACCGGTTAGCTCTTAAGGTAGAAGATAAGTTAAAAAAGAAACAAGAATCAAATGGTAGAGGAAGTGATGGGGAGATCTAATACGCAAGATATTTATTTCTCTTCTCAAGGTCCTTCCTATGAACTTACTAGGATACTTCACTCTAACCTAATTAGAGGACACTCCTATGGTTCCTCTACTCCAACTAGATCTCTCCAACAACTTCAAACACTCTTCAATCCTTCACAAATCTACTATGCATCCATAGGCTCAATCAAGGAAACTATTCTCCCAACCTATTATTGGAAATATAAATAGGCATTCCCACTATTTACCCTTCACTTTAAATCAATATTAATCCCCTCTGATAGGTTCTTTCAAAGATTTCCCATCGAGTTCATACTTTCCTAGTTTCTAGGCCTTGTAGCATTTTTAGCCCAATTAGGTCTCCTAAAATCACTAAACTTGGAATATCTTCCAATCACCCTTAAAAACCCACAAAACTGACTATGGATTCTTTGTAAGGACCTCCTAGTCTTCAATATTTCCTAGGTCTTAGGTCTCCAAAGTGTCCGTACACAAGACTTTCAACAAACCCCTATTTTAAGGGTTTCTAGGGCATGTAGACTAGTCGGTCTTCTTTTGACTACCAATTTGCTCAAATGAAATACTCTTCTCTCTTCCTTTCATACACATGACCATGTCACATTAACCTACACTCCTCCATTCTATATTGGCACAAACCAATCCATTAAACAAGGCTTCTTGCCTCTGCAACTGTGCAAACTCCTAACTAGATACCTCTGTATTCGCCTAGGGCCTGCTTGCATAAATAGATACCTTGCATAAAATGAACCCAAAATCCATATTTAAACTATCTAAAGAGTTCCCTTATTGATTCCAAGTTTCCATAGATATTAAACCATGAGAACTCAATAAGGAGCCATATTTACATGGTTACCACTATTTAGGAGAACGAACTAGAAGAAACAAAAGAATTTACAAAATGCCAATGAAATGCACAAAATTCTCAATTTGATTCCAAAACATGTAACTAAATAGAAACAAATAAAAATTAAATGCATTACAATAGACCATTCAATCCATTTAGGTTTGGATGATGGCTAAAAGTAGCTCTGTCACACAAATTTGGTGCTTCTTGCTATTTAATCCATACAATCTGACAACCAACTCTTCAATTAGGGTCTGTTTAACCTTATATAGTTCATCCCCATGTTCTCAAACCATAAGGTTGGGATTTGGACCCATTTAATGATAAATGTAACTTTTTAGGAAATGTTGTCATGACAACATTGCAAAGTTGGCATGAGCAACTTTTGTAACTTTTGCAATTTTGCTTTCCTACTTCCCTAACTTGCTCAAATCGATAAAAAATCACTCTATTGGATCCCAAACCACTCAAAAACAACAAAATAAATTTTGTCCCTCCATTTTGGGGTTTTGGTCATTGTTTGACCAACTTTGACTCTTCCAGGTGTTAAGCAAATAGTGAGACTAGAACCTATTGGATCAAACCAAAGACATGACCCTAAAGAATTATACTTACAAACACACACCATATAAAAATTTGGAATTTATAATTATTCCTTATTTCCCTGGTGGTTGGCTATAACCACCTACAAGCCAAAATTGTATAGGATCAAACTAGGACCCTAAGGTGCTCTTGCACCAGGAAGAGGAACAGACAATAGAAGTCAAAGAGGAGGATTTGGTGGAAGGAACTTTGAGGCTATAAATTAGAGTGAGTCTAAAATCACTGAGAATCAAGTAGAATTGAGTAACACAAGAGGTGGTTAGAACTAAGGAAGAGGTTTAAATAATAGTTCAAGAGGAAGAACCAATAACCAGGGAAGACGATCTTATTTCTCTTCAATTAAGTGCTATAACTGTCAACAGTTTGGACATCCTGCCTATAGTTGTCCTGATAAGGGTTCTACATCACAAGGAGGAGAGAAATGAATAAATTATGTGCAAGAAGAGACTTCTAGAAGCAAGACAACAAAAGTTTCCCTAGATTTTGAGATAGGGGAGAATTTGATGATTTGCAGAGCACTCCTCAAGGAGCCCATCAAAGAAGAGCCAAGACAAAGAAGATCTCTTTTTTGAGTCAAATGCAAGGTACTCGGTAAGGTTTGTAATGTTATCATAGATTCTGGTTCTACTATTAACATAGTTTCTATGGAAGCTATTGAATTGTTAAAATTGAAAAATATTCCTCATACTAACCCTTACAGAGTTACTTGGTTGAACAAAGATCACCATGTATTAGTTAATGAGAAAGCTTGGGTGGAATTTTCCATAGGAAGGTATAAGAACTGAGTTTTGTGTGATTTCCTACCCATGGATGCTTGTCATCTATTGTTGGGTAGACCTTGGTAGTTTGACAAAGATGCAGTGCATTATGGAGCTAAGAACTCCTATTCTTTTAAGAAAGATGGAGTGACTTTCAAGATACAATCAATCTTGGAAGAAGGTGAAGCAAAGAAAGGGGGTCCTAACATACTATTGGTAGGTGAGAAAGAATTCTTGAAGACTCTAAAGGAAGAAGATGGAGTGGGCTTTGCTTTGGTTCTAAAGCCAAAGGATGAGAAGAGAACCAAGAAAGAAGAGTTACATTTAGAAATCAAGGAGTTGTTAACTAAATATCAAGCCATAGTTAGTAATGGTCAACCAAATAACCTACCACCTGAGAGGTCTATTAGTCATCAGATTGAATTCAATCTAGGAGCCTCACTTCCAAACAAAGCTACTTATAAAATGACCCCACAACAAAATGCAGAAATTGCTAGCCAAATTCAAGAGCTACTAGATCAAGGGTTGATTAGAAAGATCATAAGTCCATGTGGTGTTCCCATAGTCCTAGCCCCAAAGAAGGGTGGTACTTGGAGGTTGTGTACAGATTCCAGGGCCATAAATATGATTACTATCTGGTATAGATTCCCAAAACCTAGGATAGAAGATTTAATGGATTGTCTCGGTGGAGCTAAGTATTTCTCCAAAATAGTTCTTAAGAGTGGGTATCATCAGATAAGAATAAAAGGTGGAGATGAGTGGAAGACTACTTTTAAGACTACCAAAGGATTCTATGATTGTCTTTTTATGCCTTTTGGGTTATCCAATGCCCCAAGCACATTTATGAGGCTAATGAATGAAGTGTTGAAAGACTTCATTGGGAAATGGGTTGTGGTGTACTTAGATGACATTTTAGTGTTCATTAAAACAAGGAGGATCATCTCAGACATCTACAAATGGTAATGCAAAAACTGCATGAGTTGAAGTTGACAATCAACTTAGAAAAGAGTGAGTTCATGAAGCAAGAGTTGGTATACTTGGGTTTTGTTATCTCAGAGGGTAAATTGAAGATGGATACAATAAAGGTGGAAGAAATATTAAATTATCCTACACCTAAGTCAGCCACAAAAGTAAGAGGCTTTCATGGATTAACACAATTCTGTAAGATAAGAAAATATCTTTGTCTTACTAAAATGTAAGAGGAGGATTGAAATAGAGATATGTTTATTAAAAATGTGTAATGTATCAAGAAAGAATGGTTTGATTGATTATTAATTATCTTGAAAT
>MU226569.1:44376-56893 GCA_018584345.1 Thuja plicata | reverse complement strand
TCTTATTATTGATTAAGTGAAAAAGGCTATTGAAGAACAAATGTATTATTTTCAATGTATCAAATGATTTAGATGGTTCCATTTGATTTAAAGGTTATATTGTTCATAAAGAATACTTAGGAATATAAATGGTTTTAAATGGAAAATTGAAATGACAGTACTTAGGTATTTCTTAATAAAGAATCTTATAATGATATGATGTAGTTTGCTTTGAGAAGTAAAACTTGTTGTTAGCTTACTTATTGAACTTAAATGAATTGTGCATTAAATTAGAAGGGAACCCTGGAAGGAATCTAAGTTTAAGTTTTGCTCACATAATTCTTTTAAAAGTTCAAAAATTTTCATGAATTTTTTACTTAGGTTTTATTTTTCAAAGGGAATCTCTGTTCTCTTCCTTGGTTCCCTTGCGGGGCATGACAATGTTGATGATATTATATGAAAATAAAAAATAAGAGATTCACACATTGTCGTACTTACAAAGATATTTGACAGAATACAAGGTTCAACTGAACCCCAAGAAATATCTCTTTGGTGTACAATTAGGAAATTTTCTAGGTTGCATTGTGTCCTGCAGAGGAATTGAGGTAGATCCAAAGAAATTCAAATCTATCCTAGGAATGCCACCTCCCAAAATATTGAAACAACTCTACGACTTACAACATAGACTTCAATCCATCCATCGCTTTGTGGCCCAACTAGCAGATAAGGTCCATTCTTTCTCTTATCTCCTCTATAAGGATGTCAAGTTCCTATGAGATTGCCTATGTTAGAAATACTTCAAAAAAATTAAATAATATCTATCTATACCACCAGTATAGGTGTCTCATGACCCAAGCCAACATTTTCTCCTATACATATCCGCCACTAATGTTGCATTGGGAGCACTTTTATCATAGCTAGATGATAATGCAAAAGAAAGAACAATCTGCTACATCAACAAAAAATTAGTAGGATATGAGTTGAACTATACTACCATAGAACGAGAATGCTTGGAGATTGTCTTCTATACACAAAAACTCTATCATCACATTCTTAATCACAAGACCAATACCATTGCAAATATTGATCCACTTACGTACGTAATGTCTAAAAATGCTCTTATTGGCTATAAAAAAAAAGTGGGTTATGATCCTGAGTGAATTTGGAATTGAATATGTAGATTGAAAAGCTATCAAAGGACAAGTCATATTAGATTAGTTAGTAGAAGATCCTCTTCCAGAAGACCATCCCCTCATATAAGAATTCCCTAACAATGCCATCGTGAATTTTACCCCTAGCATACAATAGAACTATACTTTGACATATCATTCACACAGAAAGGATCAAGGATAGGTATTTTGTTTGTGACACCACAAGGAGACTATATCCTAAAATCTTACAAGTTGACCTTTGAGTGTACAAAAAACATTACATAATACAAAGCTTTGGTCATAGGGATTTTCCTAGCTGGTAGATAGAATATTACTAGCCTACTCATCTTTGGTGAATCTTAGTTGGTCATTAAACAAGTGTCACACAAAAAATGATAATTTTCTTCCCTACCACCGGATGATCAAAGATTAGAGAAAAAATTTCACAAAAATCCAGTTCCAACTGATTCGCAAAGCAAATAAAGAAGTTGTTGATGCTATGGTTACCATTGGATCCTTGATTGCTATGACTAAGAATAGTCATAAGTGTGAATTTATTTTTGAGAACATTATGGTCCCTACTTATGACATGTCAAAATCCAAAATAGTGTGTGATATTGTTGGTCCTGATTCTCTCTGGTACCAAGAAATTCATGCCTACCTACATGATGAGATCATCTCACCTCACCTCACTACGAATAAACACAAGACATTCATTCACCACTCTTCTCATTATAACCTCCTAGGTGATACCCTATTTCATAAATACTTTGACAAAAATATTCTATGATATCTCATATTAGAAGAAGCTAACATAATATTACAAGAGGTTCATCAAGGAATTTGTGGTGGAAATTCTAGTGGTATGAATATTGCAAAGAATAGTTTTCACATATGTTGCTACTTTCTGACCATGAAACATGATGCCTATCATTTTGTAAAGAAATGTGTGCTCTATCAATAACACAGTGATTTGATACATGCACCCTCTCAATCATTGCAACCCATTATTACACCATGACCCTTACAGTGGGGGATCGATCTTATTGGACATATATTTCCCACTTCCTCCAATTTTCATAAGTACATCCTTGTTACCAGTGAGTATTTTACTAAGTGGGTTGAAGCCATCCCTTTCACTTATACGAATGACAAATAGACCTCTAAGTTCATATTGAATTATCTCGTTTGTTGTTATGACATCCCACGAAGCATCATTACTAATAATTATACTCCCTTAAATAATAAGGATGTCACCGATCTATGTCATAGGTTTGAAATAAAACAACACTATTCCTCCATTTACTACCTACAGGGGAATGATCAAGATGAGGCTACAAATAAAACCATCATTAAAATCCTTAAGAAAATAGCCAGTGAAGCTGGCTGTGAATGACACCTACAATTGAACCTTTCCCTATTGGCCTAGCATACTTCCATCCACACACCCACTGGATCCACTCTGTACTCTCTTGTCTATGGAACCAAAGCCTTCTTTCTTATCAATATTGAGCTCCCTTCCCTTAGAATCTCCTTGCAAAATTTGTTACCTGATTAAGAATACAAAGTTGCACACTTGAAAGAGATTCAACTCCTTGATTAGAGGTGTCTTAATGCCTTAGATCACCTATATGTATATCATAATTGCCCACAATTATCGTACAATAAGAAAATAAACCTTGTGAGCTTGACGTTGGCGATCTAGTCTTGAAGCAGAATTAGAAGAATCTCTAGAGCTATGACAAGAAAGGAAAGTTTGAGCCTAATTGGTTGGGCCCATATGTCATCACTGCTAAGTTTGGACCTAGAGCCTATTAGGTTACAAAACTAGAAGGATATCTTCTCCCTGATCCTATCAACATCATACACCTTGAGCACTTTCACACATAACTCGTTAGGGAGTCCCATCCCTTTTAAAATAAAAATATGAAAAACATCCAAATATTCAAAAAGATAGAGAAAAACAAGCAATAATGTCCATCATTGAAAACCACTTTGGTGGTGTTATTAATAAATACCATGGTGAAAACTTGCCTCACCCGCCATGCATAAATTTTTTATAGGTTCACTGTATATATAGTTCTCTTTACATTCCCTGCATCCCTCCACCTTTCCCATGTGTGTGCAATAATCCTACCAATCCTACCACTTATTGATCCCTCATTTCTTTTCCATACCCATCCAATTCATGTTCATGATGAGGACCAGTTTATCCTGTATGCACCCTAAAATGGTCGCCTAGACTATGGGCCCTCATTCTTCAATTTATCAAATGACAGAATCAATTTATCAAAATCCCTGAATCAATGCTTTGCAACATTTTTAATTCAAATCAATTTCCTTGATCAAATCGTAATTAATTCAATTATTTCAATATTTCCTAAGGTTTGATCATT
Source organism: Thuja plicata (assembly GCA_018584345.1). NCBI lineage: Eukaryota > Viridiplantae > Streptophyta > Pinopsida > Cupressales > Cupressaceae > Thuja > Thuja plicata. The sequence continues at coordinate 53,367 of MU226569.1, read as the reverse complement.
TCATCAATTATCTTATTTAATTAAAATAAAATATTCCTTTTTATTAAATAAAATAATCTTATTTAATTAAAAGAAAATATTCCTTTTTATTAAATAAAATAATCTTATTTAATTAAAAGAAAATCTCTTTTAATTAAATAATCTTATCTTATTTAATTAAAATCTCTCTTTTAATTAAATAATTTTATCTTATTTAATTAAAATCTCTCTTAATTAAATAATCTTATCTTATTTAATTAAAATCTCCCTTTTAATTAAATAAAATAATCTTATTCAATTAAAAGAAAAATCCCTCTTTTAATTAAATAAATAAAATCCCCACTTAAATCCCTCTTTGTGTTGAAAATGAAATAAATGAAATAAAAATAAACAAAGCTCCTTTTTCTTCACACATATTCCTAAGTGGTGGGCTTTTTGCCTCTTAATCATAGCCTTTGATTTTGCATTTTGAAGATACGAGCACATGGATCAACCAAGATTCAATTTCCACCATTGCTCATTTCTTTTTACCTCTTAATCTCTATCGTCCATTTCTCTTTAAAAGGAAACCTCTCCTTCTCATTTAGATATACACTTTTACACTATTGTTATGTTGTAGGTTTGGAGAGCGATTTTGGAGGAGAGATTGAGCATTTGAGCTTGAACCATGCAACTTCTTCTTCTTGTTTTCTTCTCTCATGCATTCATGACAATTAGATTAGATTCATGTTAATTTAGATTCATATTTCCTTTCAATAGATTAATCTTGCATATTTCGTCATAGATTAATTTGCATTTCCTTTCATTCATTGCTATCATATAGATTATTTTCCTTCCATGCATTGCTATCATATAGAATAGCTTTCATTGTCATTTGCAATGCATATTTGGTGATCATGGAGACTAGCATTCTTTCTTTTCCTCTTTGAATCTCTCATTTCATGGTGTACTTGCATGGGAATAACTAGGTCTAAACTGAGGGCCTCCATTACAAACCCTTACACTCCATGAATAGGGAGCTATGAGTCACCATTTGAGACCTCATTCTTGAGAAATCTTGAATATAATGAATCATATAAGTGTGTCACATTTTTAGCACACATTTTTGGCGCCCACCGTGGGGCTCAAACCCATGAACAACTTAGAAGTTTGGTTTTATTCCAAGAGTCACTTTAGTGAGTTGGGTACACCCTTTGCATCTTCTCAATCAGATATGGATATGAGTTACATAATGAATCAACAAGAGAGAGAAGACATGGATAAATGCCTTGATGACATTTTTGCAAAACATAGAGATACCATTTCATTTGGTGGTTCCTCTTGTAACAATCAACCATCTTCACCCCTTATCTCAGCTAGATACCTAGATGCACAACAAAGAGCTGAGAGAGGTAAGAGGAAAGCCTATCAAGATGAGCAATCAGAACATGAAAACCAAGATGAGGAACTTTATGACACTCGCGTAAATACAACATACACCAATAATTTGTTTCGACATTCAAGATCAAGTTCACCGCGCAAAACATCTTCAAGATACACAAGTGAAAGACTTAAGAGAATTGAGCGTGAAAAGAAAGCATTCCTAGATGAACAAGCTGAAAAGGAAGAAAAATTTAGACTCCTAGAGTTGGAGAGACAAACCTTGTTGGAAATATAAAAGAAATCCCTCTAGGAGGAGCAAGATAGACTCTTGGCTCATCGACTTAATGACCAATTTAATAACATGTGTGTTAGTGGTGAAAATAAATCTCCTCCACCCACTCCTCTTGAGACTCCACAAAGTGGAAGATGTTCAAGGATGCCATCACGATCTCCTAGCCCTAGAGGAAGAAGGGCTTCAAGACATGATCATTATAGGAGACGAACACCTCCTAGGAACTCAAAACAAGTTTCACAACGTGCTCATCATGGTTCACAATATGGGGGTAGTAGCTTGAGTTTTGACCTCACCTCCAAAGATTTAATGAAAACGCAACAAGAACCACTCTTCCAGCAATATGTGGAGAAATATTTAGAGAAAAAAAAAGAAAAGTTCCTAGAGAGTTTAATCAACAAGGGAGACAGAGTCCCCTACAACTTTGATGTGGACAAGAAGATTAAGAAGCAAGGTCCATCTCAAGAAGAGGAGATCAAACAACTTAAGAGCATGATGGAAAAGATGTTAGCACCCAAGAATTCATTCTCACTTGATTCAATTTGTCCTAATCCTTTTGAAAAAAGTTTTAACATGAAAGACTTCCCTAGAAAGGTTGAGATCCCTCAATATGAAAATTATGATGGGAATGGAGATCCACATGATCACGTGCACCAATTTTATACCACAAGTTTTGAGTTCCATCAAGATGACTTGTACCTTATGAGGTTATTCCCAAGGAGTCTTAAGGGTCAAGTGATGGAATGGTTCACCAACATAACTCCTCCCATTAATACTTCAAAGAGCTTGTCCACAAATTTGTTCAATACTTTGCATACAACCTTTCAAGATCTATCACCATGTTGGACTTATGCAACTTAAAGAAAAATCAAGGGGAATCCTTTGTTACTTTCTTGCAAAGGTGGAGATGACAATGCTCTCGCTACTCTAGAACCATTCCTAAAATTGAAAAGATTGACATCCTTGTTAGCAACTTGGTTCCCAAAATGTGGTATGAAGTTAGGAAGATGGTTTTTGATTCCTTTGACACCATGGTTGAAATCACATGTAGGATTGAGGATGCTTTGAAAGAACAAGGAATTTTGACCGAACATGGAAACAACAACAACAATGGTCAAAACAACAACTCTAACAAGGATAAAGGGAATAACTCACACTGGAATAGGAACAAACAAGTGGTCAATGATTGAGTTGTGGAATCCTCCCAACCCAAAGATCAAACTGTGCTCCACTTGTCTAGTGCTGTTCAAGCCATGAAGCTCAATACATCTAATCAACAAGAGAGCAAGCCAAGATACCAAGATAGGCCTAAGAAAGAAAGATGTCAATTTTCAAAGCTTGGTGACTCATATGAGGATGTCTTGAAAATGCTCATTTCCAGAAACCTTGCACATCCTCAAGATCCCGCGAAACATTATATACCTAATGTTAAGCCACATTGGTGGGATGAGAAAGCCTTTTACAAGTTTCATAATGGTATTGGACATGACATTGAAAACTACTAGAAACTCAAGCATATTATTCAAGATCTCATTAAGAGTGGTAAACTTAAGATAGATGGATTGAACACCAACGCCAATCATAAGGAATTCAAAGAACCTTTGCCCAAGTATGAGAAGGGGGAAACCTCTAAAGCTAAGAACGACAAGGATGATATCAATTACACTTACACATATGCAAAGAATACTATCAACATGCTTGAATTTGTAGAAGAAAATGTCAATATGATGAGGGGTAAAGATCCCTATGGTTATGATCTAGACGTGGAATCTCCTCCTATCTTTGATGAAGAACCCATTGTGGTGCTAAGGGGTCCTAACTCTAGAGTGTCATCTCAAACTCTTAATGCTGTCACACAAAGTCAAGGTCCCATTATCATTAGAGGACCTATTTCGAGTCAATCAAGTCAACCTAAGCAAGTAGCATCCAAGAATGTCACCTTAAAACTAGCAGTTAATCCTAAGTCAAGCTATAGTCTTGTTGATCAGTTGCAAAGAACCCCAGCTCAGATTTCGATCTTTGAGCTCTTAGAGTTGTCTCCAAGACACAAGCAAGTCCTTGAGGATGCTTTGCGCACAACAAATGTCCCCAACAACTTAGATGTTGATCAATTCCAGAACATGGTTAATCACATTGCTAGCCCTCATTACCTTACCTTTTCAGAGGATGATGATAAAGATTTGAGCCACCCACACAATCTTTCTCTTCATATTGAGGTCATGATCCCCAAAATCTGTGTTAGGTGTGTGTTGATAGATGGGGGTGTTGGGCTTAATATTTGTTCCTTTAGTATTTTAAAAGAGTTCGTTTATTCTAAAAAAGTCATAGATACTAGGAAAGGGATCACCATCAAAGCCTATGATGAGGTGAAAATAAGTTCCAAGGGGTTGGCCATCCTTCCTATTAGGATTGGCCCTATTGAAAAATACATTTTATTTCAAATAGTTGATGCTGGCCCCCTTGCGTATAATATCTTATTTTGTAGACCGTGGATTCATGATATGAAAGCGGTGCCGTCTACCTATCATCAGTGTGTTAAGTTCCTTTATAATAGAATAGAGACTTGTATACCTGGGGATAACACTTTATCTGTTAACTCAATTTCAGCAGGAACTCATGTTCCCCTCAATAGAGAAGCAGAAGACTTTGATGCAAATTTATTTGAATGTAAAGACAAGCTTAAATTGGTAGACCTTGGCATGAGGGGGGTATCAACTCAGCTCCCTCACAACATTACCAGTTTCACCTCGATCTTATGACAAACCTTCACAAGAAAAGAGACCTTCCTCTTCAACTATGACTTTATTTGGCACGTTTGTAGAGTCCTCAGTGCCTATTCAAGATGAGAAAGAGGAGATATTTGTTAGAGACTGGATTTATAGAGAAGAGAAATATATGCACAATGAGAACTTCTCTCCCTCTGCTAAGGCTTACAAACAAGGGTATACTTTTGTTAGATAGATGGGCTATCCTGGACATGGCCCTCTTAATCATAGATTGGATGCTAGAGTTGAACCTCTTGATCATGCTCTTTTTGGATGAAAGTCTAAGAAGCCGGTTGGCCTAGGATTTACAAATCACAAAAAGCACACTAATCCTATCCTTAATAAGTTGGAAAGTGAAGATGAACCAGCATACATACCTAGTTTGACAATTTAGAAAGACATGTGTGAAGATTGGGTCCCTTCCACTAAACTCCTCTGGGGAGATTTAGATATTTCGGTCACTGAACAAGAATTAGATGTAGAAGATCCTTTTAGAGAATGTCAATGAAAGAATATTATTTGGTTAACGGAAAGAGAAGGTGCTACTCTTGATGACACTAGACCTACCACATCAAGAGGTCCCAAACCTTCATGGTGTAAGCATCCTAGTCATAGTTCAGACACAAGTTCATATGAGTATGAATGGGACTCCTTATCAGATCCTTCCACAGTTGACATGTATGTTGATGTCATCCACACTTATAGTTCTCATCCCAAGGTAGTCGACGAGTCACATGTAGGATTAGAGGATTTGAACCCACGTGTTGCCTTAGTGGACAATTATTCACTTGTTAGGATGAATCCTGATTTGGGTAGCTTAGAAGGATACTGGATAGACTCTGACTCTTTAGTCACCAACAATAATATCATTCACATTTATAACCTTGAACCAGTCATTGACTTGCCTCTTGTTCATCCTGACCTCATTGATTGGTCCCAATGCTATCAAGAACCTAAGCTCTTAACATTTCAAAATGACTATGAGATAGCCTGTTACCTAAATGCCCTTGAACCCATAGTCTCTTCCACTAGCGAACTGACTACCAGCATGACAGAGCCATACATCAAGTACCTTAATCAAAAAATAAAAAGAAAAGAAAATAAAAAGAATAGGAGTTCTGATGGTGAAAACCACTGTGTGGTAGTGTCAGAACCAAAAAAAGTAAAAATAAATGATGTATCCAAGGGTGAAAACCTCTTTGAGGTGCCTAAGGATGAGGTACTTGATCATCTCCCTAGCTACTTTCAAGTTAGATCTTCAGTGCTTATTGAACCAACACAAGCAGTCAATTTGGGTATAGATGAGGCTCTGCAGATCGTACACTTGGCTGAGTCTTTGTCACCACAAGAAAAAGAAGCCTAAACTAAGTTCCTACAAAAAAAGAAGATCAACTTTGCATGGAATTATTCAGATATGCCAGGTTTGGACATTAATATTATCATGCATCACTTGTCCATATCTCTAGGTGTCAAACCAGTTAAACAAAAATTGAGAAAGATGCATCCTCACATAGCTCTCCTAGTCAAAGAAGAATTAGAGAAACTCCTTGGTGTAGGATTCATAAAAGCTATTACCTATGCTGAGTGGATATCAAACATTGTACCACTTTCCAAACATGACAAATCCAATTGAGTTTGCACAGATTTTAGAGATGTCAATAGAGCATGCCCAAAGGATGACTTTCCACTTCTGAATATAGACCTGATAGTGGATATGACTGCGGGTTATGAGATTTATTCCTTGATGGATGGTTTTTTCGGGTATAATTAGATTAAGATAGCTCTTGAAGATCAAGAAAAGACTGCATTCACTTGTGCATGGGGTACCTATTGTTGGAACATTATGCCTTTTGGATTGAAAAATGCAAGAGCCACCTATCAACGAGCTATGACAACCATTTTTCATGACATGATGCATAAAAACATGAAAGATTATGTGGATGAAACCTTGTCCAAATCTAAGAAGAGAGACACACACTTAGATGATTTAGAAGTCATTCTAGATCATGTGGAACAATCCCAACTTAGGTTAAATCCTAAAAAGTGTGCATTTGGAGTTACCTCTGGTAAACTGCTAGGATTCATCATTTCAGCAAGAGGAATAGAGGTAGACCCTGAAAAGGTCCAAGCAATCATAGATATGCCACCTCCTAGAAACATTAGTCAAATGAAGAGTCTTCAAGGACGTCTTCAATCCATAAGGAGATTCATTTCAAAGTTGGCAGATAGAGCTCAACCCTTCAACAAGAACTTGCACAAGGGAGTCAAATGTGTTTGGAATGAGGATTGTCAAAAGAGCATAGATCAAATCAAGAAATACTTGGCAAATCCTCCTATTTTAATGCCTCCTATCCAAGGGAAACCACTTATTCTATACATTTCAGCAATAAAATCTTCCTTGGGAGCATTACTATCTCAACTTGATGAACATGGGAAATAAAGAGCAATATACTACATTAGCCGCACTCTTGTTTCATATGAGGTTAACTACACCGGCATTGAGAAAGCTTGCCTTGCAGTTGTGTTTGCTTCCCAAAAGTTGTGACATTACATGCTTGAGCACACTATATACCTCATAGAAAAAATAGATCCACTCAAGTATTTGCTAGGTAAGGCTTCCCTCAGATGTAGACTTGCTAAATTGATGATGATACTTTTAGAATTTGACATAGAGTACATTGAGTGTAAAGCAATAAAAGGACAAGCCATAGCAGATCAATTGGCTGATTTCCCAATACAAGAAATTGCACCTATTCAAGTTGACTTCCCAGATGAGCACCTCATGTATATGACTGAAAGAACATGGAAGACACTCTTTGATGGATATTTTATGCAAAATAGTTCAGGAGCTGGTGTGTTGTTTGTTTCTCCTCATGGGTACATGATTCCTATGTCTTAAAAGTTATTGTTTTGATGTACAAACAACATTGCTGAATATGAAGCTTTGACAAATGGAATTAAGATGGCCGTAGAATGGAGAATCACAAAGTTACATGTCTATGGGGATTCACAGCTGATAATCAACCAAGTTAATGATGAATATCAATCAAAAAATGAGAAAGTGGTACCTTACAAGAAAATGGTTGATTCCTTGAAATGATACTTCACATTCGTCACATTTTAGCAAATCCCTAGAGAAAAAAATAAAGCAGCTGATGCTATGGCTACACTTGCTTCACTCCTTTAGTTAGGGAAACATGAATCCAGATTTAAATTCTTGGTGGAAGAGCTACATCATCTTATCTATGACTCCCCAGAAAGCCATGTCATTTGTACCCATGTGAGAGGAACCTCCTTACAGCAATATGGTGAGAATGCACGAAATAACAGAATATAGAGCAATAGCAGAACTCAGAATGAATCTATTGATCGCGGGCCACTTCAAGGGGGTAACCTCCTTTGAGCAAGCTCAATACAATAAATTTATCGGTGTCCATCAAAGGCCTCAACCTACTCTTATATACTAAGTACGATCTAGAAAAGTAATACTACCTATGCATGTGGGATAATAAAATATACTCACTGGATGACTTACAAAGCATATGCATCCAACAATACTACACTAAAAAAATAAACAGAAGGAACACACAGACAGGTTCCTAACATCCCCTCTCCCTTAGAAAAAAGCTTTGTCCTCAAAGCTTAAGGTGTGGAAATTGTTGTTGAATCTGAAGAAGGGGTTCCCAGGTAGCATCCTCTGGTTGCATGCCATGCCACTGAATCAAGACCTCAAAGATGGAGCGAGAGAAAAGCTGACGAGTGCACTGGTCAATGATTGCCACCGACTCCAGGATAATGGATCCTTCCTTATCCATTTCAGGGAGAGCAGTTTGTGCTCTGACATTGGTACCAAGAACTTGCTTTAGACAAGAAACGTGAAATACTGGATGAATGCGGGAAGAAGGAGGAAGTTCCAATTTATAAGCAACTGAACCAATCTTCTGTAGAACCTTATAAGGTCCATAAAATTTTGGGGCCAGCTTATGACGCCCTTTAAGCTTCAGGGAGGATTGCTTGTATGGCTGTAGACGAAGAAAAAACATATCCCCAACTTGAAATGAGCACTCAGAACGGTGTTGATCTGCTTGCTGTTTCATTTGATTATGGGCCATGTGAAGATTATCCTGTAAGGTGCGAAGAATCTGATCCCTGGTGCGGAGAACTATGTCAACTGCCTGGATTGGTGAGCTGCTAGGAGTGTAGGGAAGGAGCACTGGAGGTGCCTAACCATAGACTGCTTCATATGGAGTCATTTTAGAGGTAGTGGGGTAAGAGGTATTGTACCACCATTCAGCTAAAGGAAGCCACTTGGCCCACTGATGTTGTTGTTCAGAAGTGAAGCAGCGAAGATAAGTTTCCAAGCTTTTGTTGACAATTTCAGTCTGACCATCAGTTTGTGGGTGATAGCCTGAACTCATCTTCAGTTTGGTGCCAGTTTGCTGAAACAGTTCAGTCCAAAAATGACGGGTAAAAGTTGCATCACGATCAGAGACAATGGAAGAAGGGAGGCCATGAAGACGGAAGATCTGGTCCATGAAGATTTGTGCCACTGAGGAGGCAGTATAGGGGTGGCTGAGGGCACAAAAATGACTA
>MU226569.1:19958-30588 GCA_018584345.1 Thuja plicata | reverse complement strand
AATGAAATGACAGAAAGTAAAATGCACCCCCCCACAATGTAAAATTCTATCCCCTGAGCACCTCAAATGAACAACTACTGAAAGCACACAAAGAAAATGAGGAGAAAACCTGAGATCCAGAAGCCGAGTAGGAGGAGAAAAGAATCTGCAACTTAACCGCTAAAAACAAGTGCTCAAACGGTTGAATCAGAAAATGAAACCAGCACCATCGCATCTGGCTTGGAAACAGCTTTCCGGCGATATTTCATTTTTCAAAAACGGATGCCGGATGCTCAAGTTACGGCCAAAAACCCACAGGTACCTCCAAAATAATGCTATCTGGAAAAAAACAGGTACGGGAAAAAAGTTGACGGCCGTTTGGCCGTCACTGGGCCGTCGCTGATGTCAGCATGACGTCATCACCGGCAAAAAAAGCAGTGGTCAGAAAAAAAAGACAGTCGCCAGAAATTTTTAAAATATTGGCCGGAAAAAAATTTCGCGCGCTGACGTCAGGGTGACGTCAGCCCTGCTCTTTGACGGAAGCGGGCCGGTGGCTATCGGGCGGAGATGCCGGCTGGGGTGGCTCCATGGCGGAGCCTTGGTGGTGCGTGGGCTGCCCTTTGGTGGCAGGTGAGCGGCAGGTGTGGCGGCCGAGCTGCGGCCGGGCGGCGGCCGGTCTCTGGTGGCGCGCCGGTTCTGCAGCCGGTGGCGGCGCCTCCAAAGGTGGCGCGCGGGCTGAGAGATTTATTTAACACTATGTGTGTTAAAATTATATGCGAAAATCATTATAAAAATGATTTTTTTTTAAATTTTTTTCGATGGATGCCTCGATTTTCGAGCCGTACGGCCCTAGGAGGCTAAATTTTTTTCCCTGTACTCCTGGAGGCTAAATAGGTCAAACTTTATATGATTTCGACTCTTCCGGGCCTTCTGAACATAATGGCGGCATCTGTTTTGGCTCAATCTACTCCAGAAAATGGCGCATCCTTAGAAATGATAGAAAAAACCTAGAGAGGCTGCAGATGACGCCTTTGATTCGTGGCTTCAAAAATATTCAAACCAGATAGCAGCAGGGCGGCTCTGATACCATGTAGAAATTTCTAACATGCAATTTTGACAGACCCCGAATACACCTGCATGCAAGAACCTGATACAAAGATGAAAAAGCTGAAGACAGAAAGGAAGAACTCAAAAGTTGCTCAGAAAGAGAGAGCAAAATTATAATCTGAATTAATGAAAAGTAATTACAAAGTTTGACCTTATAAAGGTGAACAAACCCTAAAACCTAAAAGCTAGGATGCGCATTATTAATTAAAAGCTAATTAATGATGCACCTAAGAGAAAGCATAAGCTAAAAGAGTAATAATACTCTAACAGGTTTCTTCTGAGAACTTGGAGTCTTCTTCTCGATTCTTGGAGTTTTCCTTGGATTCTTCATTTGAAGGCTCTTCTAGTGGTGGAGACTAGTAAGAGACCCTTAGTCCCTTCAAAATGAACTTAAGTTAACCATCAATCTGATCTGGAGTTCAATTGGTGTGCACAAATGTGATCTCTCTGAAAACACCTAGATTTTTGGACCCTGACCTCAACTCTGAAACTTTTAATGCCCCAAAACTACTTAAGTGTTAAACAACAAAATTATGGTCTGAAGTTTGGACTTGTTGGAAGTCAAAAAGGCCAAAATATCTGGAAGGCCAAAAGGCCAAAAAAATGGAGGGCCAAAAGGCTGAAGATCTTGGAAGGCCGAAAGGCCAAAAATTGGAGGGCTGAAAGGCTAAAGAATTACATGTCTTGTAGGGCTAAAAGGATGAAAGACTGGAAGATGCATGTCCTGAAGGGACCAAAAGTCTAAAAGGTCAAAAGGCTAAAACACCAAAACTTGCATTAGGAAATTTTGTTAAATGCTGGAGATGGCTTCTTCAAAATTCTCAATGGTCTAAGGGGTCAGTTTGGGAATACTTCTAGGTCTGCATCCTGGAGCCTATGTATGACTTCCTAAAATTCCTCATAGTTTATCTTCTTTCTTTTCACCTTTTTGACCTTCCATTCTTGCTTTTATTTGAAGGTAGTTAGCTCGAAAGAAAAGAAATGGATTTCCTCTTCATGGTTTGTCATCTTTGTCATCTCTTCTTTTGAATAAAATAATTGTTGCAAGGTTTCCTTGGTCTGTACACTTGCCATAATGTCTCTGAATTGTTGGACCACTTCTTTAGATGGCCATAAGATATGCTTAGCTTTGTCCCGGTACAAATCAAGGCCGATCCCCGTGAAGAAAACATCTATTTCTTCCACCCATTCCAAGAATTCTTTCTGCATCTCCATTATGCAGGATTGACATTTTTCATAAACACTAATTATCTTGATTATGCACTTGATCCAAGTCTCAAAATTATCTAGCTCCTCACCCTCATATATCTTTACTAGAATTTGGAAGTATTGTTTCTTAATGATCTACAAATCTTAGAGGGCGGCTCGCCATTTGCTTGTCTCAGACTCCAGGCCACCCTCATTTTTCATCAAATCAATCAAATTTGTAGCTTCTATTAAAATAACCCTATAAGGTTTGAATACTCGTTTGATGGCACCTTCCCCGTAATGCTCAAAATCTTCCTTCCAATCTGCACTTTCTTTGATGAAGGATGGTGTTAAACTTGCCAATAGGTCTGGGGTGTTTCTCTTATCTAACACTGCCTGTAATGAGGCCTCTGGGTAGTTGGGGTCAATAGGACCAACCATTTTGTGAATGAACTTCTTCAAGGCTTCATTTTGTTCTGTCAAGGCTTTTGTGGTCTCCTCATCCTTGCTCATGAAACCTAGAGCATGTTTAAGCCCTAAGGCTTCTAGTGTCTTGCTCCCTTCCCTGGTGGGTTCCCCCAAATCTACCTCCTCAAATGTGTAGTCTTTTGGAGTTGCTTGCGTTTGAGAGGTGCTAGCAGATGAGACTGTAACCTGTGCCTTCCAGCACCCCCTAGTGTCTTGAGTGACATAGGACATTGTCTGCACTAGTAATATGATCTTTGCCTAATGAAAATCTTTCCCTAAGGATGCTATATATGTATTTCCCCCTTCATCCTCATCTATATAAGTTCTTCTCCTTAACTAGATTTCTTTAGTAAACCATGTAGGCTTACTAGATGCGGTGACCGGCTCATATCGGGTAACCTGAAGAACTAAATCCAAATTTTGGGACCCTGGAGCCACCTCTTTATCTGTCCCTTCTTCTTGTTCCTATCTCTGTTCCCCTTCATTTATTTCTCCTCGGTGTTCTTCTTCCTTTTCCCTTTCCTCTTCTGCCTTGTCTTCTTCTTCCATTGCCTCATCTTTATTTTCCTGGCCTTTGTCTTCATCTCCTGAGGAGCTAACCAACATTCCAGTATTGAGACCAATCATGACCTTTAATGTGGTCTTGAAAGGTGACACAACCTCTATGGTTACTGATCCTCCAGTGGACGGGATGTGGCAAGGCAAAGGGATGGATGATGGTGGAGTAGGTGTTGGAAGATTTGGAATTAGAAGTGGAAGAGTAGTTGAAGTTGGGAGAAATGGTGGTGGAGTAGGAATAAGAGGTGGAAGAGTAGTTGGTGGAGAAGGAATGTGAGGGGGCATTTTAATAATAATGGTTTTTTTTGTGGGCTCATTTCTAGTCACCTCTTGGGTGATTGGGGACTCTTGATTCCCGAGCCCTTGATCTGCTTTAGAGCTCTTTCCCACAACAGGTATATTTGGCTTTGGATTGGTAAATTGAGTGGGAGGTGGAGTTAGGGTTACTTGTGGTTGGAAAAGAGAAGGAACACCTACCTCATACCTAGTTGCATAACCTGGCGTGTCTTGGCCTAGGTCCAAAAAACCTTCCAGACCCTCAAAGTATGACATTTGGAACTCATCCGATCCTAGAGCATCCAAGGGGTTATCTTGATCTTTAGGATCCTCCTGGTGTTTCCTACTATTAGGAATAAGGTGTCTCAACCTTGGATAATTCCTATTCTTATTATTTGTTTTGTAAAATTTATTTCTTGCAAATAATGTAATTAAGTGTGAGTGTACATGTCTAGTTGGCATGTTGATGTGTCACTCCACTTGATGTGTCGGCATCTTGAATTGTGTGTAAGGAGATCATGGCTGAAATGGTTATGACAGATTCCTATGACATGTAAGAGCTATTTCTAGAAGATTCAATGATGGGTGAAGACATGCAAGACATGTGGCAACTGATAAAGTTGAGTATTGTACACTCTTCCACAATCGTGGGGTTCAGGTTCCTATTTTCTCGGAGAATGGTAAAACCCTAATACGACTATCTTTGGAATTTGCCCTAAAAAGGAAAGCGCATGATATAAGCATTTTTAGGGTTGCAAACTATGATAGAAAAAGAGTGTATTGTTGGTATGATCTAGTGCTACTAGATTTTTCTTTGAGTGTCAATTGTCTCCTAAAAGAACTTGCATTGCAAGTGTGTTGTAACCGTTGTGTTGAAGATAACACATTATGTAGGTTTTGGAGTGCTGGGGTTTTTTACCGAAAGGTTTTCCCCAGGGTAAATCATTGTGTCATTCTCTATTTTCTATATGCATGGTATATGGCTGAAATATCATTGTTAAAGTAGTTAACAAATCTGAAATTGTAATGATTTAAAAGAATTTGCAGAATACTTTCCTTTAGAGATTAGTGTAGGAAGCTGTTTCTGCACCTGAGTTTCCTTACACCTACTAGTCTCCTTTTCTCTCCTTTTCTGATACCTTTTCCTTTTCTGATACATAAAAGCTTTCTTTCTCTTATATGTCTTCTTTCCCTTTCCGGTGGTAGGAGAAGATTGTCCAGAAGTGGAGGGTCCTTCATCTGGTGAAACCTGTTCTGGCCCCATGGGAGGATCTATTTTCCTAGTCATTCTTGTCTTATGAGCCTTGTGCCTTGGGTTTGACCCATACTCCACTGCACGTTCATGGCCATATACCATGCTTGGCTTCTGTGGCGGTGCCTTCTTGTATTGCGACACTGTACTTTTCCCTCCGCACTGTTTGTCTGGCTACTTGGGTGGATCCATCAATGTTTTCACAGGTATTGGGATCATCTTGTAGGACCTCTTAATCCATTCCTCCATTTTTCTCATCACATGCCTTGCCTAAAAATCAATATCATCATTTTCATCCTTATCAACCTCTGCGTTCATGATGGGCCTGTCATATATCTTGTCATCTATATAAATGGTCTCCAAGACCTCATCTGAATCATACTCCCAAAATTTTGGGGGAATAGGAGTCTTTATGAATTCCTTTTCCAAGGCAAGAGTCATTCTACAATAATTCCAAATTCTAACCTCGTGATCATCTACATAGTTCATCCAGTGATCCTCCAAGTGTGGTTTGTGAATGTAGAACTTGCCAATAATTTGGTTGTAAGTGCCTATAGGGTCAAAACGAGGTCGCACTGTCTTGTAAATCTGTAGGGTCCATTCATTCCATTCAAAGGCTAAATATTTACAAACTTTCATATCCTATAGGGTATATGGTCCCAGTGAGATGGGAAAATCCCTCTTGTGCTTTATGTGTTCATATGCATCTGCGAGTTACCTGGCCATCTCCAAAATGATTATCTAGTCGAATGGATACCTGGGAAACTTCTTTGGTTTCAAACTTGATCCTACTATCTGAATGTAAGTGAAGGTTTCAAATTGTATGTAATAGGACCCTATGGCCCTTACCTTGGCGACTGCTTCTTCTGACATCCTTTTTTCAAAATCACCCTCAATGGATCAGATGATTGCAAAAATGAAGGCGTCATTGACTATCCTATAGTCTGGGCTATCCTCTAACATTTTTACCCTTTTCTGTAACTGGGGGTACACAATGTGAGGCCACACATTGGGATAATTTAGGTTTACCCTCTTTATGAGTCCTGGATAGTTCACCCGTGCTACCAGTAGGGACACCATGTAGGTACTCATACAAAACTTGGGGTTGTGTTTCACTGCCACCAGTTGTTCATCCAGCTTGTCGCTGATGATGGTCCCCTAATCAAACCTAGACTTGCGACATCTAATTCTTTCTATCAAGAGGATCATTTAATTCTCTAGTTGGGAGGATTGTGGTAATCCATGTACTTGAATTAGCATTGTTATGGCTGCCTTGATATCATCCTTCATGTATCCCCTCCTTAAATCTATCTTGTCCAGCTTATTTTTTGGGAGAGGTTGCTCGAGGTAATTGTTATTGACTATATCATATGCCTCTTTCCCTTTGTTTATGAACCACAAGTTTCCCTTCTCTATGAAAAAGTCATAGAACTTGTCTCTGCCTTTATGGAGGTGGAAGACATCCTCTATGACATCTGGCCTGATATCCAATACTACTTGGCCCTCTGTAATCTAAACTACCCTTTTTTCAGAGTCATAGTGGTTCACCAAGGTCATGATCAGTTCAGGTGAGGTCATGGCCATTGGGTGGGCTACCGCGTTGACTAGTCCTGCTAATACCAATGAGGTACAATCCTCTGATCTCCCGACTGGTTGGGAACACCTTGTCAGGAAGTCATCCCAATCTACATTCACGATATCAGTATCAGTGATTTCAATGTGCTTGTTGCCAATTTTGGAAGGGGGAGTGTTCCCCATGTATAGGTACTTCATGGGTGATGCAGTCTTTTTCTCAGGCATTTCTGCAGTGAAACATGAAAGCATCAATATTTTATTTGAAGAAAAACTAAAATAAAGCTGACTAATCTAAGAAAATAGAGGAAAAAATTCTCTAAGTAGCCAGGAAAGCATATTTTTTCACTTTTGGCCCTTTTAGAGTTTCGTACGCCGAAAACGGGTTCGGAGGCCGAAAAGGCCGAAAGTGTAAAAAAGCCACCATTGATGAGAAAGCTTTGTCAGACCTTTCAGCATCTGAAAGTCTGAAGGTTTTTGTTGATGCCGAAAGTCCAAAATCTTGATGAGGGAGACAGGGCTTTTGGGGATTCAGACTTGTCAGTATTTCGAACCTTTCGGAGGTCCAAAAGGACGAAAAGGCTGAATCTTTGAAATGACACATACTACAAACCAACTTGGTTTTTGGCCTTTCAGGGGCTAAAAATGCATGACAAAGGCCATGACTAAGAAATGGAAAAACTCTAACCTTAAAAACCTAGAAAGACCAGACCCGACAAGGAGGGACTTCCTTTCCAAACACGAAGGTGCAAAAGGCTCGAAAGGGACCAGGGGAGGAGGAAGCGGATGTGCCCAAGACTGGACAAGCACTAGGCACAGAAAAACCCCAAACCTAGACCAAGAAGAGAGAAAAAACTACTAAAAAATGAAGAAAGAACCTACCTCAAAGGAGCTAGGAGTGGAGGAGGATAACACGACGAACCTTGAAGATGCGGGGTGAGAAGGCATAATGAGTGAGAGAAAGAATCCCAAAGTCGCGAGCTCTCAAAATGCCAGAGATCAAAAGAGTGAAGTGATTAGATTAGGGCTCTTTAGCCTATTTATAACCCACAGTGTATGTAAGCGCTTTTGGTGTTTTAGTGTCCAAAACACTGAAAAACCAAAGCTAAACATCTTTAGTCTTTTGGTGTTTTCAATGGCCGAAACACCAAAAGGGCCAAATTTTAGCCTTTCAGTCATTTTGGTATTTCAGGGGAATTTTGGTCCTTTGAAAGGCCGAAAGGCAAAAAAAAGGTTTCTTCTTCTATCCAAATCCTGACTTTCTTTTGAGACTGACCAGGTGGGGACTGGAGGGGGGAGGGCAGACATAAAAAGGCAAAAGACCAAAAAAAGGGGGTCCCCATGGTTAATGGACCAAAAATAGGGTGTGTGTTGTGGACCCACAATAAATAGCCTCGACAAAAGGAGGAATGACCAAGGAATTGTCTTTATCATCATTACTCTTCCGGGCTGAAGCTTTGCAGTAGAACAAAGCCAAGAGGTGTTGGTGTTGACAAATCTTTCAATGACCTCCAATCCAAGGTTTTCCACTCGTTTCCCAGTGTGTGTTCATGTGTATTCATTCCTTGACCTTTGATTGTGGTAACCAAAACATTTGTCAGCTACTCCCGACCTTTGCCAAGTAGACCAGGGTTTCCTGGAAAGAGCTTTGCTGCCAGTCAGGAATTCATAGCCCCAACAAAGTTTTCCCCAAATACCAAGTATAACCTTTCTCTACTACCAGTCGGGCATTCATAACCCTGGTAGAGGTTGTCATAGTCACCCAAGTTTGTTCTGTCTGCTAGGCTATAGCTTTCTTTCTTTTGAGAGTTTTGTCTTTTGGATAGTCATTTTATTTCTTCCATGTGCTTTTGAAATGTATCAAGCCCCGGATGTTCATGTACTCCATGTGTTCAGGTCCATAACAATGAAATTATCTTTTCGTATTTAATCTGATCTGAGCAAAAATTAGGCTATGACACCCAGATCTCACACCTATGGCCTCTTTAGGACACTTTTCTTTTTGTGTGCTTCTCTTCCTCTCTCTTTAGCTATTTCTTTTTTTTCTATTGCCTTTGCATTCATTCAAACTTGGGTTCTAGGATTGGTGGGTACCTGAATCTACACACTAGTGTTGGTCATAACTAACAAAGGCTTAAGAAACCACCACTCTTGAGTGTTACTTTTTAGTGTATTTTGTGATTAGGATGACCGATTTTTGAACTTCTTCTCGTCTGTCAATGATAGTTGTCACCACTTTTCCTTTTGGACAATGTTCTTTGTGTTGTATGTCTCTTTTGAGAAATTGACTAAGAAATACCTTTGCTCTGATCTACTGACTACCTTGGAACAGATCCAAGAACACACTGAGCCAAAACATAAAAACAAGCCCCAACAAAAGAAAGGAAGAAAGGACTGACGGCAAGGGCGACGAAAAAAAGAAAAAAAGGGAAGAAAATAAAAGAACCAAAAAAGGGACTATGGTACAAGGGACGGAAGGTAGTCCTGATTAGGATCCAAAGTAGTGTTTGAGGAATTGTCCATTGACTGGAAATGGGGTCAACTCTCCATTCAATGTGCTGATCCTAAAAGTATTTTCTCCCAGGATCTTTGATATCTGATAAGGGCCTTCCACAATCTTTGGAACTTGGTGTGGCTGCCTGGCTTTTCTTTCACCTTATCCCACATGAGGATAAGGTCAGAGATCCTAAAGGCTTTAATGGTAGCTCTCTTGTCAAACCACCTCTTGACTATGGCTTGATGCTTTGATACATGCTCCAAAGCCAATGTTCATTTCTCCTCTAGGTTAAGGAGATTCATGAGCCTATTTTGTACTCAATCTTCTCCTCCCACATATTGGTCCATAAATCTCAGGATTTAGATTTTTAAGTTCACAGGGAAGACCGATTGTAAGCCATAGCCCAATTGGTATGAAGACATCCCCAGGAAATTTTTGATCCTTACGCGATCAGTCCACAAAGCTTATTTCAGTTGCGTGTGCCAATCCCTGAGGTTTTCATCCAGGAGGTGTTTGATCACTGTTGTTAAGTTCTTGTTTGTAGACTCTACTATGCCATTGCCTTGTGGATAATAATTTAAAGAGAACTTGAGGATTACTTGGTTTTTGAAGGCCCACTACGTGAGTGAGGAAGAAGAGAAAGAGGGAGAATTGTCACATACCAGATAGAATGACATCCCAAACCTAGTTATGATGTGCTCCTCCAAGAATTTGGTCACAACCTCTGTAGTACAATTCTTTAGTGCTTGAGCCTCCATCCAGCATGTGCAGTAATCAGCAGCTGTCAAAATGAACTTGTGTCCTACAGATGAAGGGGGGTTAATCACTCCAACAAAATCTAAGCCCCATTGGGCGAATGGGCATACCTTGTATACTGGCTGTAAGGGCATTGCTAGATTTATCTCTTGAGTTACGCTAGTTTGGCAAGTGTGGAAAGATCTCACATGCTCACTGGTGTCTTTGAATATTGTAGGCCAAAAATATCCTTCCCTCAAGATTTGGTGAGCAGTTGCTTCAGTTGACCCATGTCCCATTCCATATTTGTCATGAAAGTCCTCTAGGATTTGCTTCACCTCAAGTTTGTCAAAGCACCTCAGGTAAAGACCCTCATAATTACATTTGTACAGTTATCCATTTTTCAACATGTAGGAGCTACTTTTGATCCTCAAAGATCTCCTCTAGGAACCATTCATCTCTTCTGGGCAATGATTCTGCAATAAATAGTACATAATGTCTTGATACCATACATCAGTGATCACACCTTGTGTTAGCACTGTATCAAATTTTTTTTGAATCCCTTGGTCTTATCATTTTCCCGGGCTTTCTTATTTTCAAAACCTTGCTCAATTTGTCAAAACCCTGAAAACCCTAGCAATCAAGTGTTAAACGATGTATTTTGAAACCCTAGGCCATGTCTTTATATTTCCTCGTTACCTTTTTCAAGTCACTTAAGACATGTGCTTTAAGTTAGGTCGCTTGATCGCTTTACCAGAAATGAATATGCTAAAACATCTCTCGACTTCGCTTTTGCCTTATGTCGCGTAGTCTTGGTAAAAAATGGAATATTCCCTCAGTGTCTCGAGACTTGGCGATCTTTCTTCAGTCCGGTTGTCGCTTGAACTTCATGTTATGAGCTTTTAAAGTGAACGGGACCCACCTTTAGTCGGGTGATCGCGAGAAGAAATGGCCAGTCAAAGAAATGTCTCCCGACCTTGCGCTTACTTCATGTCGCA
>MU226569.1:8956-19858 GCA_018584345.1 Thuja plicata | reverse complement strand
AGTTTGTGGAGCTCAAAGTGCAGAAGGTTTCAAAACCTTGTTTCTGTTATTCTACTCTATGCTGAGTCAGTGTGAGGGATAAATAGAGTGAACTCTCAGAGGGTATTTTCATATCAGCAAGAAAAGGTAACAACACCTTGATCGATGTACGTTTGGAAGACCAGACCTTCTTCAACCTCAGAGATCATATTTGTCAGGCCTTGGCCCCTTACTAGTTTCATTGGTTGGATTTCAATGTCAAACTCTTGGAGGATTTCCATCCATTTTCCTCTCTGCTCTCCCAGCTCATTCTGCATCGAAAGAGACTTTATGGCTGTGTCGGGAACTATCCCAATGGATTTTCTCCTCAAGATGTAATGTTATAACTTCTTTACCACTTTGACAAGAGAAAATGACTATTTATCCAGGTTTGGGTACCTAAGTTCAACATCTTTGAAATGGAAAATCATGAAGGCTATGGGTCTTTCATCTTCACTGTTCTTCTTCTGTGTGAGGATGCCTGCACATGAGTGTTCTGATGCAAAAGAGTAAACCTTGAAAGGGATGGTATATTTAGGGTTGACAAGGACCGACACTATAGTAATGGCACTTTGATCTCCTCAAAAGACTTCTTTTCCAAGAGGGTCCATTCAATCTTGACGTCTTTCTTGAGCACGTCGTTTAATAATTTTACTATCTCCGCGAAGCCACTAATGAACTTCCTCATGAAGTTGATCTTCCCAAAGAAAGATTTTAGCTCTTTGTAGCTATGTGGCAGTGTCAACTTTAGAATGGCCTCTACACTTTTGGGGTCTATGGCTATCCCCTTTTCAAAGATGATATGTCCCAAGAGTTTGCCTTCAGTTACCCCAAACACACACTTCTTGGGATTGAGGGAAATCCCAAATTCCTGACATCTTTGAAGGCATTTTCTGAGATCATTTAAGTGGTCAAATATTTGTTTTGAGAAGACTGTGAGATCATCCATGTAGATGATAATGCACCTCCCAACTATTCCCTTGAAAGCTATGTCCATTCCCTCTGAAAAGTGGCCCTGACGTTAATCAGTCTGAAAGGCATCCGACGATAGGCGAAGGTTCCCCATTTAGTTGTGAATGCCATTTTTAGCCTGTCCTCTTCTTGCACCATCACCTGGTTGTAACCCGAGTAACCATCCAGAAATGACATCATTTGAGACCCATTGACCTTTTGCAGCACTTTGTCAAGGGATGGGAGCGGATAAATGTCCATTTGAGAAGATTTGTTAAGGTTCCAGAAATCCACGTACAATCTAATCTCTCCAGTTTTCTTTCTTACTGGCACTAGGTTTGCAACCCAAGTAGAATGCCGGATTGGAAAGATGATGTTGGCATCAAGAAAATTTTGGACTTTCTTTTGGATCAAGGGCTCCATAGTAGGGTTTACAGGCCTTTGTCATTTCCTAAAAGGCTTAGAATCTGGCTTCAAGGGGATGTTGTGTACTATGACCGAGGTGTCATATGTTTTCAATTCTTTATAGCTCTAGGCTATGTAATCTTGATATTCGGTGAGAAGATGGACCATTCTCTCCTTTTCTTCTTTGGTCCCTACCTTGTTGATGTGAACCTCTCTTGGTTCTTCCTATGTGCCAAGGTTGTATGTATCACATTCTTTACCATCAGGCATTACATTCGAGCGCCTCCTTACTGCAGTCTTGTCACTGTAAAAAATCCTCTCTAGTTCCACCATCCCTTTGGGTATGGCATTGGTCCTTAGATTTATGATACCTTGATCATTAGGGTCTTCAAGTTTAATTGCTTCTTCACCTTCCTTTTCCTCATCTATGATATGTTTTTTGAACACACCAACATACATGATAAAATCCAAGATGTGCTGATCATCTTGGAAGAATTGAAAATTAGTGACATTGTCTGGAATGGCCAGGGCTGCAACAAGTTCAACTGAGAATTTCTTTAGCTTGGATTTCTCCATTGGATGTAATGAACTAGCTGATACGGCTAGGGCTTTGATGACAACATTTTTAATTCTTGGGATGGTTTTGATGTTGAAAGCGTCGAAGTTGTTGATCAGGTCCCATGCTCTATTTTGGTAGGATGAGAGCCTCTTATCATTGCAAGTATACTAACTAAAAATCTGCTTGAAAACCAATTGCGAGTCCCCTTCCATCTTCAAGATTTTTATTCCCTTTTTGTGGGCTAGGAGAAGTCTGCGGACCAGCGCTTCATATTCTGCAACATTGTTAGTGCACATAAATTGTAACCTATAAGCGGCATAGAAAGACTTACCTCTTGGTTTTATCAATTTGATCCCCACACCTGCTCCTGTTTACATTTGGAACTGTTGAAGCACAATTTCCATATATTTGGTTGCTTAGTAGGGTTAGACTTGGTTGATTTTCTCTTGGGAGATCCCTTAGTTTTGAGTTTCCCGCCTTTTCTCCATCACTGTCATAAGAGGTTAGTTCTCCCACATTCTGGGTATGTCTAGGTTTGGGGGTTTTAACACTTTCACCACCTTGTCTTCTAGCATTCCTTTGTAAGGGGGACATGCTCCATTATCAGAGGTACTCCAGTCACTAAGAATGTTCAAAGAAGGACTTCTATCTTCATAATCCAACCCACTGTACTGGTTTTGATGTGTAGTGTTTTGTGAAGTGTTTGTAGGGACTAGGTTGTCTACCTCTAGCGGGGTGTTACTCTTGTCTTCTATTCCAGGGATATCCTCTTTTACCACTGGTGTTCCTAACCGCTTACTTGGTAAGGTGATTCGAGACAATACCCGTGATTGTTCTTCCTTGGAATTGGGGCATGTGAACTCTGAGTGGCTAGCCTGATGTAGTCATCAATATCTCGATAATAAAAAGATGTTGGGGTCTACATCTTGGCCTAGATGCCGTAAACTAGCTGTCGTGCTGTTGATGAAACTCTAGAAAATTTCATCAACAATCTTTATCTCTAGGTGACCTTGGATGGGACTGTGGTCCAACTCTTCACCTTCTCAGATCTGAAACATGAAGACATCGTCCATCTGATAAGTGCCCAAATCAGTTTGGGTGAATATAACTTCATTCAGGGTATTGTACTCAGTGATCATTCTTTTTAGTTTAGGCTCTATGTCTATCTTTATTTGGTTGTTCAAACCTCTCCATGGTATCCATAACTGGGTGAAATCTGGGAAAGCCACCCTCTCAAGAACTTAGTCCATTCTCGACTTAACAACATCCCATAAGTTTCAAGTATGTCCACTATATGCACATCAATGCATACTTGTATTCTGGGATCTGCAACCAATTAAATGTGTACATATTTGAGCACACCAATCACCTTGACCTCAGTTTTATCCAATTGTATGACCACTCGGTTTGTTAATTGGGGCACTATCCCCAGCTTCTGGAAAATTGATAGGGGCATGACGATGCACAAAGATCCTGAATCAATCAAGAAATTGTGTAGGTTCTTTCCAAACATCCATAATCTAAGTAAGAATGGTGGGATAATTGTTGATACTGGATGTAGGTGTCCTTGTATTGTTCATTGACAAGCCAGGTTTTGAGTGGTCCAGAGATCTTAGAAGGGACTCCTTCTGAGATGGGTAGCCTTCCAGTAATTCAAACATAGATATGTTTGCTTTAGTTTTCTTTAGTTCATCAACCATGCTATATTTGTCACTTGACAAGGCCGCACCTCTATAGCCAACATATGTACTTGTTGTAGGGGGTGTGGAACCATTCAGGCCTTTAGGAGGCATTACGCTCTTACTAGCTTGAGGATCTGGTGGAGCTAGTTTTTTTTCTTGGTGGGATACCATCGGTGAGAGGTTCCTTTCTGCTCCGAAGGTTGTATGAGTTTTGTTGATCATTCTGGAAGGTGTGTACTTTAGAATAATTAGGATCATTCTCTCTATGGAAGGGAAACATGAACTCATCCTCTCCTGCAAAAGCATATGAGCCTTCCTCCTTTCTAGACTCATAGGAATCAAACACTATAGCATTAAATTGCACCGGGGGCTCCTCTAGATTTTGGCTGTAACGATCACAAGAGTTTTTCCCATATCCATCATTGCCTTGGTGTGAATTTGGAGCCCCAAAAAAATTAGCCTCTAAAGCCTCATAAGCATTGACATCGTCTGCTGGGATGCTACTGTTATTGGGTCTAGTGTTCCATGGCCAGCTTGGCCTTTGTTTCCCAAACTGCTTCTCTTGTGTATTGTTGTTGTTGTATGTATTGAAACCTTGGTTTGGATTCTGGGGGTATGTATTCAGACCAACATATGTCCATTGGTATCCACCTTGGTTTTGAGATGGATTTAAATTCATCCTGGTGAGCTCGTTGGTGAGATGTGACAAAGTTTTCTACACAATATCTAGCTCAGAGGCCATGAGAGTATCAGGCTCAGCTTGGGGTATGAACCCTCTGCAAATGCTATTTTATGAGCTTCATAACCTGGGTAAGTGATAGATGGGGGTAGGGCTGCACATGGTTGTGCCAGAACAACATTTAGCATAGGTATGTGAGTGGCTGAGGCTGGATTGTTTGCTACAAATGGATGTGGGACAACAAATGATGATAGAACATAGCGATGGGTTCCTTAGGATCTTTCCTTTTTGTGATGAATTGGTGATGTGTTGTGGCGGATCCACATACAACTTGAATTGATTGAGGAATTTGGTTTCAAATTCGTTCCATGAAGAGATAGACCCTCATGGTAAGTTCAGGTACCAATTGTATGTAAAGTCTCCCAAAGTGTATGGGAATAGATGACAAACAACGTGTTGGTGGGAAATCTCTTTATGGTTATAAATTTCTTTGAAGGCGCAAATGTGTTCTTCTGCTGTCCTTGATTCACCATATATGAATCAGGTTGAAAACTTCTCTGTATTTTTGGGTAACTCATGGAGCTACCCAACAAAATTTAAAGGTGAGCTGGTTGTGTTGGCGAAAAAGGCCATCAGACATGGTTGCTGCAAATTTTGATTTTGCACATTCTAATGTGGTCTATGGATGTTATGACAGTCGGGGAAGCAATATATGATTACTGTCCAAGAGAATTCTTGGACTCGACAAGGTGGTGAGAATATTTCTCTTTGGTCTTTCCTTTGTTTTTGTGAGCTCTATGATGGTGGGTGAGTTCAAGGAAATTGCCTCTCTTTGGAGATGATCTAAGCACTTGCTCGAATCTCTCTAGGGAGATAGATCCAATGTTATCTAGCTTTTGACTCTTGAGGCCCTCCTTCTAGCACCACTTCTGTTGAGTGTTGTTTTGACACAAGCCAACTTACTAGGATCTCAAGATTTTATGTCCTCTCTTAAAATATTAACAAAGTTATTCCCAAGGTTCTCCGGGGTTAGGTCACAACCTGCTTGGTTACTCAGTTGAAGATAAATGTGATTGTTCACAAGGAGGTCTTTGGTGGTACATTCAAGACATCAAACTGCAAAACACTTTAGTTCTTTTTTGGGTATTTTCCATTTTAACACATGGGTGTTGTAAACAAAATGCAATTTTATATTTTCAAGATGTGGATTTTTAGAATTAAAGATAGAATTTGAAGATATTAGAGTAACGAGGAATAAAAAAAAGTCCTAAAAATGAAATCGTACAGACATAAACCATTGTAAACCCTTCCTTGTGAATTGAATGATGAAGAGATTTGGAAAAAACCCACGAAGCATAAATCAGACCAAGTCACAATTCAATACCCCACGGATGCAAGCATTCGGAGAGAGGATGAATTCACTCGTGCAAGATATTCAAAACCTATCAAATCATGAATCCAACAAGGTGTGCACACTCAAAAGGTAGATTTATCATAAAGCCCAAAGATGATCTCTTCCACGCATTCATCATAGCAAGGTAAATAAACAACAACAAACTCCAATTAAAAGGAACACGAATCCGAAGAACAATAAACAAGGGGCTCTTTGAAAATAATGAATAATGCAAGCATACATCCAATAATTTTGCATAGGTAGCAAAAATTCACAAACCATGAATGAAGCACCAAATGTAGATTTTTATTATATTCAGAATTCAACCCTTTACATTGATTTGTGATTAAAATATATAGAGTTTTGGATCTACAACTTTGAATGCCAAAATTAGGGCATCAGAGAATCTAAATTAATAAACATAAACTAAAACTACAACTTTGTTGAAGGGAAACTACTACTAACTGATACTAGAAAGCTTGCATGGATTCTTAAATCCATTTACAATCAGCTTGCCCATAAAAGAAGGTTCAAACTCATCTAGAAGAGAAAGAGAAAAGGAGGGTTTCTTCTGAAAACTTGGAGTCTTATTCTCAATTCTTGGAGTTTTCCTTGGATTCTTCATCTGGAGGCTCTTTTGGCGGTGGAGACTGGTAAGAGACCCTTAGTCCCTTCAAAAAAAACTCAAGTTAACCATCAATCTGATCTAGAGTTCAACTAGTGTGCAAAAATGTGATCTCTCCGGAAACACCCAGATTTTCAGACCCCGACCTCAACTCTGAAACTTTTAATGACCCAAAAATTCTTAAGTGTTAAACATTAAAATTCTGGTCTAAAGTTTGGACTTAAAGAAGCTGAAAAGGCCAAAATATCTGGAAGGCCGAAAGGCTGAAAAACTGGAGGGTCGAAAGGCCAAAGATCTTGGAAGGCTGAAAGGCCAAAAACTGGAGGGACAAAAGGCCAAAGAACTACATTTCTTGCGGGGCTGAAAGGCCAAAAGACTAGAAGTTGCATGTTTTGAAGGGGCCAAAAGTCTGAAAGACCGAAACACCGAAACTTGCCTTAGGAAATTCTGTTAAATTCTGGAGATGGCTTCTTCAAAATGCTCAGTGGTCCAAGGGGTTAGTTTGGGAATAATTTTGGGTGTGCATCCCAGAGCCTCTGTATGACCTCTTGAACTTCCTTGTAGTTTATCTTCTTTCTTTTCACCTTGTTGACCTTCTGTTCTTGCTTTTATTTGAAGGTAGTTAGCTCGAAAGCAAAGAACTGGATCTCCTCTTCATGGTTTGTCATCTTTGTCATCTCTTCTTTTTAATAAAATAATTGTTGCAAGGCTTCCTTGGTCTCTACGCTTTCCATAATGTCTCTGAATTGTTGGACCACTTCTTTAGATGAGATATGCTTAGCTTCATCCTAGTACAAATCAAGGCCGATCCTCATGAAGAAAACAACTATTTCTTCCAC
Source organism: Thuja plicata (assembly GCA_018584345.1). NCBI lineage: Eukaryota > Viridiplantae > Streptophyta > Pinopsida > Cupressales > Cupressaceae > Thuja > Thuja plicata. The sequence goes on along the minus strand of MU226569.1, from coordinate 12,707 downwards.
CCATTCCAAGAATTCTTTCTGCTTCTCCAATATGGAGGCTTGACATTTTTCATAAACACTAATTATCTTGATTATGTGCTTGATCCAAGTCTCAAAATTATCTAGCTCCTCACCCTCATATATCTTTACCAAAATTTGGAAGCACTGTTTCTTAATGATCTACAAATCTTGGAGGGAAGCTTGCCATTTGCTTGTCTCAAACTCCAGGCCACCCTCATTTTTCATCAAATCAAACAAATTTTCAACTTCTATTAGAATATCCCTATAAGGTTTGAATACCCGTTTGATGGCACCTTCCCCGTACTGCTCAAAATCTTCCTTCCAATCTACACTTTCTTTAATGAAGGATGGTGTTAACCCTGCCGACAGGTCTGGGGTGTTTCTCTTATCTAACACTGCCTGTAATGAGACCTTTGGGCAGTTGGGGTCAATAGGACCAACCATTTTGTGATTGAACTTATTTTGTTGGAATTACTAGAATGATGTACTAAGAGGGGAGGGGTGGATCAGTACCTCTAAAACTTTTTATGTAATTGACCCATTAACCTTTGTGTCATTAGATTTGTATATTCACCTATCTATCTGTTCATCTTTCTTTATGGATGTGAAATCATAACATAAGTTCTTTACATGTGTAAACATTCAAAAAACATATATGAAAGTAAATAACACATAACACAAGATATGATATCGCAGAAAACTCCTGTTAGGAAGTAAAAACTGTGGTGGGGATGTCTACCCACAAAACTTCACTATTTGCAGATAAGAAGGGAGCTGGTTAAGGATTACAATTTGATCAATTCTGATGATCTACCATATTAGGAGTATTAGAGTAGAGACCTATTAGGATATACTTTGTTTGAAGCTTTAGCAACACCATTAGGTGTGCACTTTGTTAAGAGATTTACCAAGAACTGTTAAGTCCACCTTCTACAAAAGGATTTCTTATGTGATGTAGTTGTTAGAATGCAACTACATTATAAACATTGATATGATAGTATGTTCAATCTATAATTTCTGATAAAAGATCCTATAAAGCTTACAATGTATATGTAATCACCTTGAGTGATTGAATGATACCTTGTCTCTACTCGTCGGTAGCCTTGTCTGTGTTCTTGAGAACTGATATGATCTGTTTATGATATTTGCATGAATTCAATTCTTCTTCTTAGATTCTCTTCGTGGCTATAATCATTTATCAACTCATTACCTATTACAAATGATTGAACATCTATATATACTAGTTTCTAGGTCTATTCTTGATTCATGCTTTCCAAGTTAACTCTAGATCCAAGGTTTACAACTTGACCTTGATCTTTAGTTAGTTATGTTTTAGATCCATTAGGATGATTTAAAACATTTACAATATTCTTGCTTGACCCTCAAGTAATGTTTTAAAACAAATTAAAACTCTATAAATAGAATTACAATGTTTTATCTGACGTGGAAAGTCATATCCACTTTTTGCAGGTTCTGTAACTGACTGTCGGTTCTGATGGTCAGGCTGCTCTATCAGTCTGTCAGTTTTCTTTAATTTTTTACTCTATCTTTCTTTTACTCTGTCGGTGTCCCTATATTGAACTGTTTGTCAGGTTCCTTTCCTTTTCTACTTTGTTGGCGATGTTCACAAAACTGTACCGTCAGTTTGGTGATTTTGGATCCGTCGGCGATGTACCAAAAACTGTGTCGTCAGTGATGTCCTTTATGCTTTATTATCGGTTCAACACTTGACAGTGTTCATCATGCAATTCTATACAACATTTTTATGACAAGCATTGTCATCTTGTCAGTTATGTAGTGTGCTATCCGTTGGTTATGCCTATACTGATGACCTTTATCATGTTTTTCACTTAAGTATACTAATGGAAAAACTTAATGTCATCAATCTCCCCCTTTGACATTAGTATCAAAAATTGATATGTGCAACATACTTAATGTATTATTATGTACACCTGTGTATACTTCATCCTTAGTCATTTTTATTTTAGTCATGAAATGACTCCCCCTATGCATATGCCGGTAAGTGTAAGTTTATGTACATATGATTGCCTTCCCCTTTTTTTGATATTTGATATAGTGTACATATTCATGCTGTACATACAACATACATATATTTTTCTCTTTCTGCTAATGTAGTATATTGTACATATGCACTATTTATTCCTCCTTTTTTGATAATAAAGGCAAAGGTACTTACAACTTTTTGAAAATGTGAGAGTGTGAGGCTTTGATTTCCTCCATCATCTTCTCCCATTTCTCCTTCAAATTTTCTAGAGCCATGTGCTCAAGTGATATCCTTACATGCATATCGTAGATTCTATCTACTACAGACATCTCTAGGGTTGAGATCAAATTCCTTGCATCTTTAATGTGTTGTTGTAGAGTGGTGAGGTTTGGCAAGATGTGAGCTTGCAACTTGGTAACCTCATTTTGAAACTGTGTCTCTACATCACATATCTCTTGTCTTAACCTTTTTACCTTTGTCATCTTTTCATGATGCAAATTTATTGTATTTGCATCAGAGGTTAAACTTTGTGCACTCACTGTCAGATCTAAATCTAGCTGGGACAACTTTTCACTATTCTCTTTTGTGAAATTTTCAAGTGTGCACATTTGTTGGACTAAGGTAATAGCTTCTGCAATCATAGGTTCTAATTGACTTGCTAATTTAGAGAGCTTTACCTTTTTCTCTTCCACTTCTTGACTGATCTTTTCAACTAATTTGTGTAGATACTTCTTCTCTGCCCGTTCTTCCATTGCCTACTCTGCATCTACACTTCGAGTAGTGATGGCATCGTTAAGAACTACAATTTATTCCATGACTGATATGCCATCTTCAACTTTTGTATCAGGAACAAGTTGATGTAGTATATCCCTAGCTTTGTCAAGGGCTTGGGCTTCCGTATGTGCCTTTTTCATTTTGTCTTGTATAGATTTTCTTTGACACATCACTCCAAACTTTTGAAGTGTTTCAGTATCTAAAGTAGATACATCCCACTTGGGTATTTCAATTACCTCATCAAGTGTTACAGCCAAGATGTCTTTCTTCATTACTTTCTTCTTTTTCTTCTTTGGTTGGGAGATAGATTGGTGAATTACCATTTGTAGATCTTGAGATTGGATTGATTTGGCAGGTGAAGGTCGAGAAGATGAAGCTTCTTGTTGCTTCTATTCAGAGTCCACCTGTTGGTTTTGTGAAGACATCTCTTCATTGGCCTTGGGTGTATCAACAAATTTTTCTTCCTTTTCCTTCATGCTATCATCTTTCTTAACTTCTTCACTTTTTTATTTTTCTTCATCCTTCCTCAATGTTTCATTTTTTTAAATATCTTCTCCTTTTTCTTTTTCAGTAGACAACTCTTGCTGAGTGTCGATTGCATCCTTCATCTCGTGTCTGTATCATTTTGAGTGTCCAATGCATCTTTATTTTCTTCATTACCCGTGTCCTTGGGTATGTTATCATCTTTCTTAGACAATTTCTCTTGACTTGAATCAATATCAATAGCTTGTATCAATATTTTCATGTTGGTCGGTGTATTTACCTTTGCAGTGTCATTAAGTGTGTCATGTCCATCGGTATTACCTTGTGCAACAGTGATGTCTTCATCTTTTTGCACCTCTTCAGCAGGGTCTTTTCCTGTAATGTCATTAACGATATTATCCAACCATGTTTCATCATTGACATCCTCATTTATGTTACCTTTTATTGTCAATTCTTCTTTGGTAACCTCTGCTTCATCATCCAAGTCAA
>MU226568.1:2091298-2118905 GCA_018584345.1 Thuja plicata | reverse complement strand
TCAAATTTAGTGAAGAGAGAAATGCCATTGATACCCTTTGGATAAAGAAGCTTCACAACATAAATATGACATCCTACCATTACTACTAGGTAAGCATTTCCAAGGGATCATAGATGCTCTAACCTACGCTATGTAATTTGTAAGTATGTAGGATATTTGAGTATCATCCTACCCGAGTTTCATCCCTTTAGACACAAGGTCACTGGAATACGCCTTTTTGAAAATTCAAATACTTCATAAGCCTTTAGAAAGAAAAATTGTCATATATATACCTGATCCGACCCCAGTCAACAACAAGTAGGCCTGAAGGGAAAAAAGAAGTTGTCTAGGAATAAAGAGGATTGATACCACTTCTACCATCCTTTAAAAGACTGGTTTTAAAGTTAAACCTGAACTGCGATGTCTCTATGAGTTACATAGGCAAGGCCATCTATGATGAGCCCCTGAGGCATTAGGTTTGGCCGTTAGGTCTTGTACTTTTGAGTTCTTATTTGATCTTGCCACCCATTACCAATATTTTACATATTTTGCATCTCTTTACGATACTAGTTTTAAATACCTTATGATTGATTTAGCTAAGTTATTGATGTAGCTTATCTTATGATCATGTATGTAATAAACTATGAATTGTATATCATGCATCTAGTTGTGTAGCCATATATACAAGTGCAGGAAATAGAGTTGAGGCAAGGAGAAGTGAGGAAATAGAGCTGAGCCATATATATCTAGTTGTGTAGCCATATATACAAATCATCATAAAAAATATGGCTAAAATTTACTAAATCTTGTGCCCAAGATTCCTAGTCTTCAAGGCCTTCCTCCCAAACCTTCCAATTCAAATCATCAGCAATGCCATCTTCTAAATGTTACATTTCTGGTCACATTTTTTTTAACCAAAATTTAGTATTGGTCGATTTTTTGACCCAGACACATTAGTATGTTTGACGAGAATGCTATGCATTTGACACAGATTTCAACGAACTTTGGTGGATATCTCTACTAACCAATGGTATCATTTTTGACCTTTATATTAGTGAGTTCGACGAGAATGCTATGCATTCGACGGTTATTTCGACGAATGTTGGTGGATATTTCTACTGGCTAATGGTCTCAATTTTGAACTTTACATTAGTGAGTTTGACAAGAACGCTATGCATTCAATGGCCATTTTGATGAACGTTGGTGGATATTTCTATTGGCTAATGGTCTCAATTTTGACCTTGACATTAGTATATTCAACATGAATGCTATGCATTCGACGGCTTATTCTTCCAGTACCAAGGGATTGATTCAGTGGATAATTTGACCACTAGTATGGTCAAAATTTTGGCTATATGTTATATCATCCCTTAATCGATGGAAAAAGAGTGATGACAGTTTTGGTCACATGTTCGACCAATTCATGTAGAAAATTTGACTATTTCTCATCGAAAAATAGGGTGAAATTTACTAGTGTAAGAAATACCCTAACCAATCACATGCATTAAACCTTCTTACCGCTTCAACATCTGAAAGTAACACACCATGTACTACCGGCTCGTGTCTCTGTAACTTGCCTCCCATATGTGCTTGCCAATTTCAATTTGTCTGCTCTATAGTAGATAACAACCTTGTTCCTTGAATTTCAGACTACTCATTTTTTGAAAAACTATGGGCTTCTTTCTGAATTCCTCTATTATCCTCAGCATGAACAATGGTGATGTATTTTAACAAGATAAATTATAGTTCTTACTATGGGTTGCCACATAATTTAATTATAAGTCACATAAGGTCTGACAATCAAAGATAATTTGGGAATAAAGGTACGACATTTGTGCGATATAGTAATGGACTTTAATGAGACAAAGGTGAAGTACAGATTTGAGGTGATGTTAAATCTTGTAGGAGTAAATAGAAATTACATTTTAGGAATTAGTACACTTCCCTCGCCCCTAAAAAACATTGACAAGTGTCCACACTTAACATACTTGGCCGAAGGAATGGAACTGGCTTAGTGCCGTAATGATATATTTATTGCAGTACTAGATATAATCATCAAAATCTATGCGCTAAAAATGGAATTTATTTTAAAATCTTGTACCTATCATTTGATATTTTCACATGCCAAAAAAAGGTGGTGAGAGTGGAACAAAAGTGGTGGCGGCTTGCATCAGCGTACTTGGCTCTTATTGAAAGAAAAGAAAGGAAAAGTTTGATGACATGGAAGGTGGGTGGGTGGAAGATAGAGAAATGAGATGAGTTGGAAAGAAGAAGTTGAAAGTGAATGGAGGAATGAACTTCATATAAACACAAATTTTTTATTATGGACATGCGTAATGGAATTCTATTGAAGAGATGCAGGAAGAAGGTTTGCACCCTCTACTGCAGGAAGTGTTACTTGTTGCTCGTTTGAAATTTGTTGTCAGAACTACTGTAGGAAGTCTTCTTTTGTTTGAGGTTGGTGATACAACTTTAGCTGATGTCCATTGACTAATAGCTTGAAATGTAGTGGATCAATTGTGGTTAATTGGATGACTCCATTTGTGAAGACATGGTTTATTTCATATGGCCCCAGCAATCTTGTCTGCAGCTTGCCTTGTATTTCCTTGAATCTTGAATCCTATAGCAATGCCCAATCGCCAACTTGAAACTACTTGTTCTTAATATGCGAGGCGTGCCACTTTTTCCTCTATTTTTGGACTATTTTAGTTCACTCTAGGGCAGATTTGTGCATTTCATCCAAGGAATTAAGATGCAACAATTGCTCTTTCTGTGCTACAGAAAGATCAATATTTAACTCCGATGTTGTCCGCAAAGTTTTGTGTTCAAATTCAATGGGTAGCATGGCTGCTTTTCCATATAACAGCTCAAATGGAGTGAACCCTTTAGTGTTTTTCCAGGTTGTTCTATACATCTAGATGGCTTCTGATAGTATGTTGCTCCAGTCTCGACGATGCAAATGAACTATTTTTGTTAAGATGGCTTCTATTTCCTGATTTGTAACTTCAGCCCATCCATTGGCCTGAGGGTGATAAGGGCTTGACTTATGATGTCTGATATTATATTCTTTCATGAGCTCTGTTATCACTTTGGAAGTGAATTGGGTGCCTTGGTTAATTACAAGTTCTCTCGGTACTCCATATCTGGTGAAAATTTCATCATACAAAAAATTTGTAACCTTATGATCCCAAGCATGTTTCATAGCTTTTACTTTGACCCATTTGGTCAAATAATTAGTGCACACCAGGATGTAAGACTTCCCATTGGATGGAGGGTCTATTGGACCAATGAAGTCCATGCCCCATTTGTCAAATGGAGTTACCACCACCTATGGATTTAGGGGCATTTCATCTGATCTAGTTGCTTGGCCCATTCTCTAACATTTGTCACATTTCCTTGTGTAGCTGGCTGCATCCTTGTGAAGTGTAGGCCAGTAATATCCAGTTGTTAAAATATTTTGGGCTATCCTTTTTTTTGCAAAGTGTCCCCCACATAGTTCATTATGACAGGAATGGAGAATGCCATATGTCTCATCTTCTAGCACACATCTTCTCATTACTTGATCTGGTCCAGTATAAAATAGTATGTTATCAATCTAAGAGAAATTAAATATTTTCTTGACAAGCAGTGTCCTATCCTTGTAATAAAAATGTGTTGGCATTTTGTTAGCTATAAGGTAATTAGCTATGTCAGCATACCATAGACTTTGGACAACAATATGAAACAAATGCTCATCTAGAAATGCATCATCTATCAGAGTAGTGTCTTCTTCAGCATGGTGAATTTTGGATAGATAATCAGCTACTACATTGGCCTTACCAAGATTGTCAACTATAGTAATGTCAAATTCCTACAAAAGAAGAAGCCATCTTGCTAACATGCTTGTAATGGCAGGTTTGTTCATGAGATATTTTATTGCTGCATGGTCAATATGAATAAAAATAGGATAGCCAGTTATGTAATGACGGAATTTGTTCAGAGAATAAACTACTGCTAGTAATTCTTTCTCAGTCACTGTATAGTTTAACTCTGGTCCATGGAGGCTCTTGCTAATGTAGCAAATTGCATTCTCTAGGTTACTGGACTTTTGTCCTAGGACAACACCTATTGCGTAGTCTGAAGCATCTATATGAATGTGAAATGACAAAGTCCAATCAGGACCCCTAAGTATGGGTGCAGTTGTCAACAATTTCTTAAGCTGTAGGAAGGATTCATTACATTCCTTTGTCCAATTAAATTCAGCCTCTTTGGTAAGCAAAGTATACAGAGGACTAGCTATTTGACTAAAATTTTGGATAAACCTCCTATAGTAGCCAACATGTCCTAGGAAAGACCTAACATCCTTTTTCTTTTTAGGAATAGGTAGTATGAGAATTACCTCTATTTTCACAAGATTTACCTGGATTCTAGCTTCGGAGATAAATTGTCCTAGCAATACACCTTCTTGCATCATCATGAAGCATTTCTCACTATTGAGAGACAAGTTGTGTTCCTTACATATGATTAGTACCCTTTCCAAATTCTTTAGGGTTTCCTCAAAGGTGACACCAAATGTAGTAAAGTCATCCATATATATCTCCATACAATCATGTGATATGTTAGCAAAGATGCTGATTACAACTCTCTGGAAAGTAGCTGGTGCATTGCATAAGCCAAATGGTAATACAAAATAAGCATATGTGCCCCAGGGGCATGTGAATGTAGTGTTCTCCTGATCTTCTGGAGCAATGTTGATCTAGTTGTAACCATTGTATCCATCCAGAAAGGAGACATATTTCTTACCAGCTAGAGTGTCCAGGACTTGATCAATAAAGGGTAAAGGAAAATGATCCTTCTTTGTGGCATTATTCAACTCTCTATAATCCACACATATTCGCCATTTCTCTCCTTTCTTAGGTATGATGACCAAAGGTGATACACACTTGCTATCAGAGATTGGATAAGATGAAACCAACATCTAGTAATTTTTTTAATTCACTTTTGACTATTTCTCTCAATGCTGGATTTATCCTTCTTTGAGGATGACGGAGTGGTAAGCTGCCATCATTAATGTAGATCCTATGCGTGTAGAGTTTGGTGTTCAAACCTAGCATGTCTCCATAATCCCAAGCAAATTCTTTCTCATGCTTATGCAAGATTTTTGTTAACAATGCCAATTGTGGGGGTGGCAACTTGTTGTTTACATGGAGATTATGACCTGGGGAAATTTCCATAGTAGTTGTTAGCTCTACCATTGACATCTCAGGTACTGGTCTTGTAGCTACTTCACATGGTAATAATTAGCTAATTATCTCAGGGCTTGCTAGAAAGACACAGTCCTCATAGGTACATAGTTGTAGAATAGAGATTTTGGAAACACCTTTTTCTACTATATGCTCATTTGTAAGAATACTTTGTATTACATCATCTTCCTCTTGCATTTTCAGAAAAGACTGTCTATGCATCATCATAAGCTAGGCAACAGAGTTGACCTCTTCTTACTCATCCCCTAGTTCTGGCCAAATAGGATCTCTCAAGTCTGGCTGAGGCTGGGAAGGAGGATAGAGTGCTAGCTTCTTTATTGCCTGACCATTTGAAATTGTCATACTTCTTGATCTGCAACTAATTTTTGCATCAGTGGTTGCTAACCAAGGTCTCCCTAGGATGACTGGATAGCTAGCAAAGTTTACTTTTGGTGATAAGATGAGAAAATCAGCAGGGTATTTCCATGAGCCTAAGGTGACTACCACATCTTCTATAAGACCATCTAGAGTGACTGTTGAACTGTCAGCAAGTTGTAACATTGTTGGAGTTGTTCTCAAACCCTCTATACTTAGTCTGTGCATTGTATCTTTGGTCATTACAACTAAAGAATTTTTAACAGATTGTCCATTAATTATCAAGTCAACTACTAGACTTCTAGGGTCTGAATACTTGGGTGTAACTACCTTTCCCAACATGATATCATCAAGTTGCCCTATTACATGAACTATTTGAGGGTCCTTTTTCCTTCCAAGCTTTTTAAGGCATGCATCCTTAATAACTTTTCCATAGATAGGAACGTCTTTGATAGCTTGAAATAGAGGGATTTGGATGTGCATATTTTTCAGCTGCTCAAGAATGTCAAATGACATTTCTTATTGGGATATAGGCTTTTCTATGGTGAGCCTTTGTGGAAAAGGAGGGTCAATTGAGGTTTTAACATCACTTTTGCTAGATTTTTGAGTTGATTGGGTGGTATCTTGCAATGTAGCCTCTGTAAGAGGTGCTAATGTTTTAGGAGTGTCTACAACTTCTGTGATAATAGGATGTTTGGGTGCAGGTAGAGTAGTACCAGACCTCAAATGGATATCAAATATCTCAAGTGCGTAGGCATGGTATTGCTGTGTATTAATGGTATACATTTGCTATTGTTGTTGCTTTCTATTTGGATTTGGTTGTGACTGAGAAGGCAATTGGATTTGCTTTGGATTAGGGCTAATGGCTACAGGAGGTGGCATCATTACAGAAGGAGGGACTGGTGGTGGCAGTTGTGGAAAATCAAGATTTTGGATAGGCCACCATGGAGGCCCCCTCCATTGGTTATTTTGCTGCCAATTTACTTGCGGTGGTTTCCATTGATTTCGCTAGTTGGGCCACTGGTTAATTTTTTTGGTTAGGCCATTGGTTATTTTGTTGGTTAGGCCATTGGTTATTTGGCTAGTTAGGCCATTGGTTATTTTGCTGGTTAGACCATTGGTTATTCTAGGCTGGATGAGAGTATTGAGAAGGATTCTGATAGCTTTGGTTTTTCCATTGAATATTGTAAGGATTTGAAAATTTTAATGGGTCCTGAGGCATACCTTGTCATGAAGCCCATGGTCAACATTGAGCAACAAAGAACACTTTCTCTTCGTCTCCTTCTATCTTCATGTACTTGGTAAGCAAATGTTGATCTTCCAGGTTCACCACCAGCTTGCATCCGCAGTCTTTCTTTTGTTTACAACAATGAGGACAGTACTCAACTAACTACAATTCAAAGTCTGTATGTTTCTTCTTGGCAGTCATGGTGTCAAGATGCATAGAAACATCATTAATGATGTCTTTCTTGAAATCTGCTAGCAAATTAGATATCTCCAACTTAGAAATGCGCAAACTGCTCCCTTTAATGACAGTAGACCGATATCCTCTACTTTTCTTCCTAGTTGATCTGGAGTAGTTGAGACAGATTTTCTTGAGGTCATCCCAAGAATATTGGGATATGTCCCCACTAGCCATGAGGTCCAATGCTTCGAAACAGCTGTTGTTCACTCCTCTTAAGAAGACTAGTTTCTGTGAATCCTCCGCTAGAACATGTTGGAGATTCTTCTGCATGGTGTATAAGAAATGTGAAACATAGTCCTCCAAGGTTTCATCCTCCTTCTATGACATTCTAAAAATGTCATCTCCCCTTGGGTCACTCCCCTTGAAATATTCTTTGTATTTCTGCAGAAACAGAGTCTGCATCTCATCCCATGTGCCTGCTGCATATGCTCCTAAGCCCATGAATCATCGTAAGGCTGACTCCTTTAGTGTTGCTGGAAATAGTTTGAGTTTGTGGGCATCAGTGTTATAGTCAAAGCTATGATAGAGGATGTCAAATTTGAACGAAAAGCTGTCAGAATCTTTGATTATCAGCCCATAAAACTTCAGAAGTGCAGCAGAGGGTATATTTTTGAGTTTGGCATTGTTTATAAGGCTTGGTAGAGGAAACATGAAAGTAGGTTGTGCCATTACTGGAGGTATTGGGAGTTGGAGTTACTGTTGGAAAGGAATATTAGCCATAGGATTGTTAATGGCAGGTGAATTTGGGTCAGAATTATCAAGAACGTTGGCCAAGATTTTAGCGAAAGGCCGAAGACCACTTATATCAAAAGGCTCTGCTCCAACGGAAGATGCTGCAGGAAACTCGGGACTTGTGTCAACAAAAGGAAACTCAACTTCTTCAAATTTCTCATTCAAATTCATAGACTCTTCTAGAAGAAATCTTCCATATTCAACTCTTCTTATTCCCCTTTTATGCATGCAAATGAATTCTTCACACCAGTGAAGCAAATTTAAAACTACAACCACTAAAAACTAGCTTAGAAATGAAAAATAACTCAGAAATTTTATGAGATTGACACCATCCCTGACAACGGTGCCAAAAATGAACTGCCTCACAATAGGTGCTTAGTAATCATGCCCAAAGCCTCTCTTAGGAATAGTTTATTCAATCTAAGGATCACTTCTCCCACCATGAGGTGCATTTAGTTTTTCAACCCAAGGACGTATACTTGAAATGGTACGACACAGTATGTGCACTAAGTTCCTTAAAGAGTCATTCTACCTATGTTGCAGGAAAGTAAAATACATAAAAGGAATCTATACTAGGGCTGCAAGAAAGGAAACACACCTGCTCCTTACTGAAATGAATGCTACAAATTGCAAACTCTACTTAAGCCTATTCTTTCAACCTAGACAATCCACTATAACTATCCTTGCATGTGTTGCAGGAACATTCACAAAGTACAATGCTACAAGAAGAAACTATAATCTTCTATCTAGAATGCTGGAAATGTAGAAAGTAAATCTACTCTACTCTAATCCACCTCCCAAGTGGGCCCCCTTGGTCGGCTTCTACTAATCTATTAACATAGAAGATAAACCAAAAGTCACTTCATTATGCTCCAAGAACTGATTACATGAGAATGGTATGTAAAACTGAAATGAACTTGTTGTGCAAGATACAATCAGAACATTGTATTCCAAAAATCTCCAAACTTACAAACTAATAGTCTCCTCCCTATAAATAGAGGATTGACTTCATTATTCTAAAATAGAAAAGGAACCATCTAACTAAAACTACACCAGAGAGAAAAAATAGGAAACACAACAACCCACGACATATGCAATGAAGTCTGGGCGGCCGAGTCAACATGCTGGAAGTGCGGAAGGAATATAGAAGCACTTCATTCATACATTTATAAAATAGTGGCTCCTCATTTGCAGTAGCTATGTCTTTTGATGCCATGATGGTTATTCACTCGCAGCTGGTATTTGTCATTCTCTTTGAATGTTGTCGATCACTCCCAAGTGGCTCCTATTTCCTGGCAGGTTAGTTATCATGCAAAGATATTCATACAAGTAGCTTAATCAAATTGATCTAGATATTAGAACAGTACACATTCTGATTATTATATGAAATACTACAACATATATATAATATTGGCACAATATGACATATCTATTCTACCCATAGGTTTAATGGTTCTATCTGTACTTTGACATAAGTTCAACTGATTATAAGTCCATGTTTGTTCTGGTAATACTTAAAAATAGAGTATAAAGATTAATATAATTGAGATAGTAAATGGTCTCATCAAGACTAATAAGAGATGAGGTGGGGCTTGTGTTAGCAAAAGGTCTATTTAGAGGCCAATATTCTATGGGGCTCAAAGATTATGACTCTTCAATTGAGGATTAACTTGCATTGGCTTTAGAATAAAATGATTAGTCGATGGAGAAGGCCAAAAGAAATTTGAGAAGAGTATATATATTTTTAGCACAATAAAAATAGTAGAAATAGAAAAATGCTCTATTCTAAACTACAATGCATACAGAGATATGTATAAATCAATTACATAAGTAATTTCTAGCAGTAGCATCTTTTCATAATTTATTCACTAAGGAGAAAATTGAGAGAATAAAAGAATTCGAAATAAAATTGAATGATAAAAGATTAGTATGTGACAAAGAAAAAAATAGCACATTATGTTGTACCATAGGTCATCTTAGTCTCATTTACAGTAAAATTCTTCTTTTATTTACATTTCATCAAATCATTGCAAATTTTTGCATCTAAAATGTTCACCAAGTACTTTTTGATGTACAAGAGGTGAATACTGGTAAGTAACTCATTTTTCTCCTCAATAAGGTCTGAAATCGGTCATATAGTTGTATTTATGCATTTTAACCATAAAGTATAATTAAAATTTAAGAGGATTGTATTATATGAAAGGGGATATTTCAAATAAATCTTCAAACCTATTATAAGATTAATGTATGTGCTTTTATAAAAAAAAAGGTATGTCTTAATATTTGAATAGATAATTGTAATGAATTTTTTTATTGATAGCTAAAGTCGGCCATCAAATTTAAGCTATGGAAGAAGCAAAATAAATTTTCTTTCATCTTGTAGAGCCATATCCCCTTAAACTTTTATCTCTTATTTACATCACTTTGTGTGAGTTGTCCTTAGTTCCTAGTCCTAACATATAGTTTTATCTAATTTGGTGCACTCACAAATTCCAAACTCTATTTATCAATCTTACCTTTTCTTAAATCAATCTTGGTTCTTAAATTAGCACTTTTACTAGCCCATTTAAGAACATACACGAGCCTTGACCTTTCGAATCAAATTTTGAATTTAATTGTGGTCCTAAGCCAACTTCACCTAATTTTATCATTTTTATGTTAATTCATGCACACAAAAATTCAAATTGTGCACCTAGGAATTTACAAAACGACATCAACTTTAGGTTATTTCAATCACCCATTTGCATTCACTATAACTTTTGTAAATTATTAGTAATCACATATTTATCATGGCTCTAACTTGGTCCAAAACATAAATACATTCATTACACTTATTTTTGTTGCATCAAGCCTCGAGAAAACATTGCATAATCGTTGTGTTATATCATTGTCAGCTACTTACACATACATTACTTGGTGCACCTTCCAAATTATTACAATGATGTTGAATTGGTATAATGTGGCTTGCTTGTAATTAAGGAGTTATAAAGGATTCCACATTACTATAGAAAATTCTAGTAATGCCTCTTTATACCATCAAGCATTTTGATTTACAACCACAAAAATAGGCAAACAAGTTTTAAAATACCAAGTATAATAATTCAAGCCACAAGTTATGGGATCAAAGCCACAAAAAAAATCAATTTTGTAAATTTTAGGATCAAAATACACTAATTTCCTAAAACATACACAAATTTTAGGAATGAATTAGATTTTATTTCAGCATTTTTCTTCCAACATTTCAAATTTCGAAGGAGATATGGTTAGAAAAAACTAATTTATTAAGATTAGTTTACCCAAAAGTTTCAAGGCTACATTTGCAAGGTCAAAGTCATGTCTAGGAGGTTTAAGGTTGCACATTGTGTCCTCAATTCAATTCTTCTTGATTCTAGAATTTCTAGTGCATTATTGGCTATATTTTGTAAGTGGTCATAGGCACACTAATTACAAAATAGAGTATTTAGACATAGTATGTGAGATATAATCTCTCCTCTCAACTTAGGGGAGGCACCCTTCTTATTGTTGTTGAATCAACTAAGGCTTAACAAGAATTTAAAAATAATCTAAGATTGGGTGTTGAGCGTATGACTTCCTCTTTCTTTAGGAAGGATTTCCACTTTCTTATATATGCACTTTACAAACTTGAGACCTTCAAAAACTTCAATTCTAAGCGCTAATTATAATAATATTAAGACCAACCAAAATATTATCACTAAGCGTACTGGTAAAATATTTATTAAGGAATGTACATAATCTCAAAGACTCATACTCTATCCTACAATGTTTAGCACAAAGACTTAATAGATAAAAATTCCTTTCTAATTTCTATCTAACAAAGAATCATAGCTCAAAGACTATGTATTCACTTCTACCTAAATCAAATTGAAAGCTACAACACAAAGTCCCTATGAAATCAGATTTAAAGTTGTCCTTATAATATCACAAATAACTCATACACTTTTTCAATAAATTAAGATAATACCACTATTTTTTTTTTGATCGGTAAAAGGCAAATGCCCGTTATTTTATTAACTCATTATAATTTTTAAAGATAATACCACTATTGTTACATAAGAACACAACAACGATATAACAAGTTCCTCCAACACAAAGATTGAAAACACTTATTCTTTTATTTTCTTTGAAATCAACTTGCACAAATAAAAGCAAAGTTTGTATCTTGCATAATTTCAACATATTTTACTTGCAATACATAAAGATGATTATTTACAATCAGCCCTCTTGTATTTATAAAAGAGAGGCTAATAGAAAAAGGTGGAAAACTAACTACCTATTGCTAACTTATTCAACATTACAGTCCTATGTAATATGATTACATGTAATGAGACTATGTGCAATTGAATTTTATTTCTTTACACATGACATTACATATGCAATTGTAATTTTATGCTTTACATGTAACTTGTCAAAACCAATTACAAAATGCATGATGAAAACTAATATAAGTATCTGACAAGACACAACTATTATATCAACCATTGTTAAAGAGGTTTTCCTATCGCTGGATTGACAATGCTTGAAATCTTCAAATTTGTACATGGGTGGGAACATCTAAAAAAAATAACACTTTGACCTATGCATTTGATGGCATCAACAAATCATTGAATTTTATTCTAACCTATGAATAAAAAATGTTCATGATCCCACTTGTTGGTCTGCTACCACCTGCTTGGAATCAATCTTGAAAGCATTCTAATATTTATGAAACTTGAATTTAATCTTTTTCTTAGGCGTGATGGTTGGTTCTTGTAACATTGGATGAGCACCTATAGCACTGTGATGAAAAGACCAAAATAGTTTAACATCAGAATGTGTTGATGTTAGTTCCATACCATTTATCTCAATGAAGCTCATACTATGATTATGAAACTTGGTAGATCGTGTGTGCAAACTAGGCTTCAAATAAGGCCGAAGTAAAAGAGTTGCTTTTTGCAAGCCATAGTTGCAATTCAGGAATTTTGGAGTGCACGGAAGGTGAAGGTGCAAGTGTAGTTCACACATGTAAAAGTTTATGCAGTTGGAACAAAAAAAGTATGTTGTTGGAACAAAAAGTTCCTACTACAAGGGGAAAACATAAGTTTCAAGTGAAATCAAGGTTTTTGGACCCAACTGCACTCAGGATTGCATGTGTAACTACATGTGTAGTTCAACTTGTAATCGGGTCAAAAATCCTTGATTTCACTTGTATTTGTAATTTTCAAAAGGGTGTTTTCATTTATTGTCGGGGTTTTCATATGTAATTGCATATTTGACTACATGTAATTGAACATGCAGTTGGTGTCAAAATCTTTGATTTCCAAATGATAGGTATGGAGATTTAAGGGGTAATTTCTCTTAAGATTACATGTAATAGTACATGTAATGGGCACTAAAAATATTCATTTGGGAATATGGAAGATCTAAAACAAAAATGCAATCAGGGTTTTTGATTATAACTACATATTCTATCGCATGTAATGATATTTGTAGAGGGTATGAAAATTATTGAAATGCATTTTGTAAAGTATGCAAACAATATTTTCAACCATGATTGCACTTTATGTTCCATGTATTGAAGATGGGAAGATCTTATTTTTAAACAGAGGTATGTGTTTTATGTTTTACAAATATCCTTTCCATTTGGAAAAATGATATAGACATCAAGTACATTTATATTTTTTTTGCAAATGGAGGTGCATTCAAACATGTATTTCATGACATCATACATTAAAGACCATGGATTATCCTTGAGGATAACATGTAATCTTCCCTTAACTTTGAATGCTCTTCAAACTATCATGATGCCATCTGTCATTTCACAGTGCTTCAAATTATTATCATTGCTTCATTTATGGTTGCTTGTACTATAATAGCGGCGAGTTTAAATCATTGCATATTTTGATATAAAACTATTATACATGTTTATCTTTCTTTATAGATTGCCCCACTGTAAGTCATTACTCCATTCATTGTTTCTCACATGACACTGAATGTCATTGTCTTCTCCCTTGATCATTGTGATTATTCTTCATAACCACCCTTGTTTCTAAGAATTGGTTATCTATTATTTATGTTTTGAACCCTTTTTATGATATTCAATCTCACTTGTTGTTTTGATTTTTGCATCAGTAGCACTGTCTTTAGTATCATTATTCATTGTGCTATGACTCCAAATCATTAGTTTTCTGCCTATTGCATCTTACTAATTTTGACTTGTCTTCGATGCACTCACAATTATTGTCACCATTAATTAATGGCCTTATTGATCATTTTGACAATGTTGTCATAAAATTTCTCACCAATTTTGATATATTCATATGTATCATTGATTTTGTACATTCATAATAGCATTGTTCAAATTTCATTCTTCTTGGTCCACTCACTTATTAAAGCATCATGATTTGTTACTCTTTTCATTATATTTAATACTTTGACATCTTGCCATTCAAAATCTTGCCATAGCTTCATTGAAAGGCTTTGATATTTATTGTAACAGTAGTGGCATTACATGTAATAGTTATCCTTATTATAATTATTATCTTTATGCAGTGAAAACATGATTGTATCTCCACAAATAGTATATGTATCCCAAAAAACACAGTGAATAATATTGTGAACTCTGTGTTGTCTATTGGGATCCATACACTATTGCACCCTTTGTTCACTACCATGAAACCTCTATTACAATAATTGTATGATAAACTTTGCATTCAAAGATAAAGTTGAAGAATATATATATAAAATCGCATACATAGATCACAAAATGAATACTTGGATCAAAATGGCTAATGGGGCTTCACAAAACCATAAGCTACCATTTAAAAAAAAGGGAAATAATACATGCAAGACTAAAAAATCAAACCCTAAATGCAACAATAATGAATAAACACAAAAAAGGGTTCATGATTTTAGTTAAAACAACCACTAATCTAGAAAAAATGACTTATGAAATGGAAAAAACAAAGATTGAAATACAAAAATGATTATTGAAATGCAAAATGACCATGGATTTGCATAAATATGGAGGCAATATGAAAATCATGGAATGAGGCTTGAAAAAATGTCAAAACTGACTATGAATGAAGCTCATAGGAGAAAAAAATGAATATAGAAGAAAAGCTCAGTGTTTTGCAAACTCAATCAGTGTTTTCTATGAACTCATAGTTTCAAACTCAACATTTTCCTGGACTAGAGTTTCCAGTTTGGCGACTTCTTCGATGTATGGTGTTTGAAGGTTCATGGTTTCCTACGCATATTACATGTAATATAACATGTAATGAAAGACAAAACCTTTGATAGCTTAAAGTATCAGATACTTTAGCCTTCCTTGGATTTTATATTACATGGCATATAAAATACAATGTCAAGCAAAAGGCCCAATGACTTAAAGTAGTGCGGAGGTTTTTTAAGTGTTTGACACATATTATCACATGCAATAACATATGCAATCGACATTCAAAGGGCTAATCACTTATATGAGCCAGGGGTTTAAATAATTGTTCATTACATATATAATATGCAACATTACACAAAAAGATCGATCATTATATATTTTAGAATTTTTAAATCTTATTACACATAACATTACATGAAAAATAAAGTGCAATATGCCCCACTTAGGCATTTCAATTTTTTTTAAGATATGGGCAATATAAAATGGTATATTTCAGGTTTTAAATTATATATTGAACAATTATATTACATGTAACTAAACATGTAATGTAGCTTTAAAATCTTGACATGCCTTAAAAAAATAAAAATGACTTAAATAAAAAACTATAAAAATTAAAAGAAAATAAAACAAAAACCAAAATTAACCTTTAGATGACAAAAAGACACAAAAAATTTACAAGAACCAATGACTTTATTTATTTACAAAAATGTTTATAAAAATAAACTATTAACATTAATAAAAAAATCTTAGAGTATATAAGTGTGCTTTTAATAAAAAATTTGTGGGGTTGATCATTAGTTTCACTAAAACAAAATCAACAACAACTGTTGGCTCTAAAGTGGGGAATGTCTCTTGTTCATCCTTGGAAATGATGAGAGATGTAGAATCCAGTTCTCTGATTGCCTTCTTATATTCCATTGGGCTATAGAGTTAGGCAACCAAAGTGACAAAAAGATGAAAAAGACACAAAAAACTCAAAAAGTTTTAATAAAAACTTGGACTTTTATGTACAAAACTTATATAGAGCATCGTGCATGTTAATACTTCAAATGTTTCCCATTGTGAGGTAGCAAGAATGAAGTTCCATCTTTATATTCCAATAGGTAGCTATTTTCACTAGACACTTGATGAATAGTGAATGGTCCGCTTCATAGGGAATCAAACTTGTCATGCATGCCCTTTGGTTCACACCTCTAGTCCTAGAGTAGGACAAGATCACCAACCTTGTAGTCACGATGCTTGGCTCTTTTGTCAAACATAAATTTGACCTTATTTTGATGTTTTGCAATGTGGTCCATCACTTGGGTATTTTGTACCTCCAATGCAGATAGGAACATTATTCTTTTGTTCAAGGAACCTTCAAATGTGTCATCTTCAATGGCCTTGGCTAACTTTAAAGTGGGAAGCTCCAAAGTGATGGGTATTTCAACATTCACACCATACAACAATTAGAAAAATGACATACCAATTTCTCTCTTGGGTATGATTCAGTCTACCCACAATGCATCAAATAAATCCTTGTGCCACGACCTTTGATTTTCACCCACCAACTTCTTGATAATTGCAACCGGGTTCTTGTTGCTAGATTATGCTTGACCATTACCTTGGGGGTCATAGTCAAATGAATAAGACAAAGTGATCCAAAAATCATAATAGAACTATGTTATTTCATGCAATGAAAAATAAATTGCATTATCTGTGGTGATCTTATGAGGAACACCAAAACATGAAATGATGTGCTCCTTCAGAAAATTGCATACTACCTCAGACATAACACACTTTGTTGATATTGCATCCACCCATTTGGTGAAGTAATATTTTGTCATAAGGACATATGTGTGCCCCTTACTCAAAGATAAATTTATTACACCAATGAAATCAAGTCCCGAGTACCGAAATATTTCCTCAATTACAACTGGCTTCATTGGTAGAGTAAAAATCTTTTGCTTTCCTACGAATTGGTGTAATAATTTGCACCAATGCACCTAATGGTACACATCATGAAACAAAGTGGTCCAATAGTAATTTTCTCTTAGGATCTTATGAGTTGTGACAGGTGCAAATAAATGACCACCACCTGCAAGGTTGTGAAAGGATTCAATCAATCTCACTTGTTGTACTTTATCCACACAATAAAGAAATGGTTCATCCATGCCTCAATTGCACAAACCATTATCCCAAAGGATAAAGTTTGAAACCTTTAGCTTTATTCTCCTCTCCTTTTATGATAAATGCGGATGAAATTTTACATATGTGAGAAAGTGGGTGATATTTAAATACCACTCATCCATTGCACTAACAAACAAAACTGTTGGAAGATATTGTGAACCTACTTCTTCCACTTCAATTGGTTTATTCTCAGCCATAAGCTGACACAAAATTTTTCCATGAACCAACTTCATGGGCCTAATTTTCATATCATATTCTTGGATCTTAGCAATCTAATTACCTCTTTTGGTACCAAATTATTGCCGTGTCAAGATTGTATTGACTGTAGTATCTGGAACCAAAGCTATGACATGTGAATTTAAAATGTAGAACCAGAAATGATTTACCAATTTGACAACAAAAAACACATGATTTTCCATTTGAGTGTACTTCATCTCAATGGGAAACTCATAAATGAGAGAGGAGACTCAACTCCCTTCTTATTCTTTTACATCAAGATCACAGACATAGTATGCCCAGAAGCATAACTATACATGATGAATTTATTTGTGTAGTCTAGGGAGACTAACACTGGAGCTTGTGTGATTTATTATTTGATATCTTCAAACACTACCTTTCCCTCTAGGATCCATCATAAGATATTTTTACCTTTCATCATATCTACACTATGACAAGTCTCTTAGTGAAGTTCAGAATGAACCTTCACAAAAAATTTACCTTTCCGAAGAAAGAATAGAATTTTGTTTTTCTTAAGGGTAGCGAAAGACTTTGGGTTGATTTTACCCTTTTAGGATCAATCTTCATGCACACCTTGGACATGATGTGTCCCAAAAACTTTCCCTCAGTCACACCAAAAATTTATTTCTTGGTGTTAAGAGAAACACCATATTGCCTACATCTCTCTAGAACTTGTTGAAGATGATAGAAATGAACTTGCCAATTCTTGGAGAATATGATCGTGTTATCCAAATAAACAACAATAAACTCACCTATTATTTATCAAAAGGCAAGGTTCATTTCTCTACGAAATGTTTCTCCTGCATTGATGAGACCAAATGACATGCTGCAATATGAAAAGGTCCCCCATGGCATCAGGAATATGGTCATGTGTTTGTCATTTTCACTGACTTCAATATGATTGTAGACAAATAATCCATCAAGCATGGAAAATATTTCAAAACCTATCACTGTTTACAGAACTTGGTCCATTACCAATAATCGGTAATTATCCTTTAGTGACAACTGGTTGTGGTTCCTGAAATCGACACAAATATAATTTCTACAATATTTTTATGCATTGGGACTATATTCTCTATTTGTATTGAATGGTGGATAGGGAAGATAATTTTTGTATCAAGCATCTTCTTAATTTCAGAGAGTATTATTCATAAAATCTTTGGATTATATTTCCTATGCTTCTATTGGAATGGAATGACAACAAGATTGAGGCTAATTTTATATTGCACCTCCTTTGGGTGAAAATATTTGAGATCACCATATGAGTACACCAAAACATTCATATATTGATGCAACAAAGAAATGAAGTTCTCCCTTTCCTCTAGAGTACAATACTTTCCAATATTTGCCATTTTTTAGATTATCCTCTAGTCCAAGATTGTATTTCTCATATTGTATGGTAGAGCTAGTTATTTATTGTTGTTTCTCCTTGACATACATTTCATGCTTATCAAATAGTTTCTCAGGAGAAACTAGGCCTTTAGGAATTTTATTTCCCTTCAACTGAGTGAATTCTTCTCCAACTTTTGGGTCAATATATGGGATTGGTTCTCTTGAAGATGACTCACTTCCCTCAGAATGGAGTTCATCAAAATATCTTTTGTTTCAAGAAAATTGATGATTTTCTTATCATCATTGAAGACTTGACAATGGTCTAAGTTGTCTGGAACACTTGGCCAAAAATCAACTCAATCTGGTACAAACAATCAAAAAAATCCTTTTAAGGAATCAACAAAGTCGTTGGTCCGACATGAGTGTCAGCTCTGTCATTATACTCTCTTGGGACTGTAGAGATGTTGAAAACATCAAATGGATCAATATAATCCCATATCAAATTTTGGTAGTGTTTCAGCCTCTCATTTATGGTTTGGTAATGATGTTTTATTTGACATACCACTTGCTCAACATCACCTCATGCATGCAAATTTATGATGCCCTTCTTGTGCACCATTTCAATACCCAACAACAAGGCCTTATATTTGGTCATGTTGTTGGTATTTTTGAACTACAACTTGAAGGAAAAAGGAAAGATTTCATCTTTTGGAGATATGAACACTGCCCCCACACCAGATCCCAGAGATGTGAAACTACCATCAAATTCCAACATCCAAACGTCAATGGAGCTATTAGTACTTGCTTTTGTAGATCTTTAGGTACAAATTATAGCTTTTCAAACCATGGTGGAAGATTCAACTTCTTCAACCATGATGAAATATTTATTAAAACTAATCTTAGCCTATTGGTCATCACTAGTGTATGCATATCTGTCTATATCAGAAAGACAGGAAGAATGTTCCGATCCATCAGTCTAGTCTTGTGTAAACACTAAATTTTTATCAGTATGAAGGTAATAATTCCCATTCCTATTGACTCAAACAAAAATTTGAGCATGATGGTCATGGGATTTAACCACTATATACTCAGCCTGTCTCAATAAGTAGCTTTTGCATAACACCCTTGACAAGGATCCTTGCTTCAGACACGTCCATGTTGAGTTTTTCCCTTACATATTTAGAAAATTTATGCCCAAGTAACATACCATAAGAAGAAGGGGTGTTTGAAATCAATATGGTAATCTTTATCTTCTTATCTGGGAAGGATGTGAATGCAAATTATGAATCCTTAAATCCCCCCTAAGAGACACTTGCTTATTCTCCATATAAAAGAAATTTCCAAAGGTTTTGGTCAAGGTTAAACCCAACACATCTAGCACTTTGGTTGGCATGACATTGTCAAAGGAACAAAAATCAATAACATAATTACTAAACTTAATGTCATTGATTAATAATAAAATATAGAAAGGTTCTATTTAACTAGGAATGGATGATGGTATAGTTACTAGGTTATTGGGTGAATTCTTGAGCTCCAAAGCAACAATTGAAGCTTGAGTGGGTTGGGATTCCTTTACAAAATTGGTAAGTCTATCTAGTTGAACTGGATTATCTTTTAGGTACTCAACCTCAGACATATGTATTTTTGTCTTTTTAGCATCATCAACGATATCAAATGCTTGAAAATAACTTACTAGGGAAGAGGAAAAAATTTCAGCCTAGGTTTTTGGATTAGACACTTTGGGTTTGAGTACACTTGCAAAAGAAGAAGGATCATGGTGACTTGATTTTTTGTTACATATTTAGAAAGAGTGGGAAGTGGTGTTCCTCTTTTAGCAATTATGACCAACAACTAAGGGAAATCATTTCATTTTGTTGTCTCATCTTTTTGACGAGACAGTTGTGTTTGAGAACATGTCATCACAAAAAATACTTGACCATGAGTCTCTTTAGATTCAACATCATCATAGTGTACATGCCTGATATTAGAGTTAACATTGTCTCTTCATTTTCTTCATAAAGGGAAATAATTTCCTCCATTTAATAGTCAGTTGATTGGGAACCATCTTGATCTGCCTCATAGTACTCGGTTGCAGAGTTAACTGGAGGAGCCTCAAGAGAAATCCTCTCCAGAGGAGGGGGAGGCTTTGTCTGATTCTTGGCTACATAATTGTGGGCAACATTTGTATATGTCTTTCATGGAGTATCCTTGTATGGGGAAGTAAATTCCTTGAAAAATTTGATTCTTAAGAGAAATAATTTCATTCAATAGCTTTTGCACCATTGGATTTGTCGTGCATGATGAGGAAGATTTTGAAAATGAATTTACTTTTGTATGATTTGAGTCTCTTTGAATCTTACCAAAAAAGATCAAATCATCTCCAATCTTTGTTTCTAGACTTTTTGCATTAGCCAGATTTGTAGGAACAACTCTTCTCAATAAGAAGTTGGCTTCAAGCAGCAGCATATTAATGAAGAATCACTTGAGGTTCTAATGAGTGGGCCTTGTAGAAGTAGGAATTCTACTTTCCAGTGTTAAACATAGATATGAATTCACACATGTCTTCATGCACATCCTTCTTTATCTATGTCAACTAAGCTAGAAGAGCATGCTCATCTTCAACGGGATTGAATCGTTCCTCAAAATTGTCTTCAAGCATATCTTAGCTAGTGATAGAACCTTGTGCGAGATTATAAAACTAATCAACTATGTTTCCTTTTTGAATTTATACAAACAACCATACTAAAACATCTTGATATTCCACACCAAGCACACCACGGGAAATATGAAAATCCTTGATATGTTCATCAGGATGTTTCTTGTCATTGCTATAGAACTTGGGGAAATTATTATAGGAAACTTGTGGAAGGGGATGAAGTGGTGGAGTTAGGTCCAAAGGACCAAAATATTTCCCCTAGGGACTTTTGGTAGCCATCTTTGAAAAAATTGGGATGAATAGAATGGAAGAGATTAATGGTTTGAAAAAGAATTGTTAGTATTCACTAGGTACAAGCTTCTTTTTCTTGGATAGGGGAAAACTAGTAGTTCATGTAAGAGGGGATTTGGTAGAAAGGAGATAAAGATTATCTTGTTGAGCCCAACTTGGAGTAGCATCTTTTGACCCTTAAAACTTCTCTTACCAGACACAATGGCTAAATCCCTCTAGTGTGAAGAATTAGAACAACCTCACAAACACAAACTTTACAAAAATAACAATACATTACACTTAAAAAAAATGCACAAGGCTTCTGAATGTGTTTGTGTCCCCAACAAAGTCACTAAAAAATATTGGATGAATATTTTGTAAGTATTCATAGGCACACTACTTAGAAAATGGAGTATTTAGATACAATATGTGAGATATAGTCTATCTTCTCAACTTGGGGGTACCCTTCTTATTTTTGTTGAATCAACTAAGACTTAACAAGATTTTCAAACTAATTTAAGATTGGGTGTTGCATGTTTCACTTCCTCTTTCTTTAGGATGGATTTCCACTTTCATAAATATGCATTTTACAAACTTGATACCTTCAAAAAATTCACTTCTAAGCACTAATTAGAGTTATAATTCCAATAATCTTAAGACCATTTGAAAGATTATCCTTAAGCATACCAGTAAACTATTAATTAAGGAATGTACACAAGCTCAAAGACTCATACACTATCCTACAATTATTTAAGGGATGAGACATAAACATGTTTAACACAAAGACTTAATACATAAAACTTCCTTTCTAATTTCTATATAACAAAGAATCATAGCTCAAAGATTATGTATTCACTTCTACGTAGATCAAATTAAAAACAACAACATAAAATTTGTATGAAATAAGATTTAAATTTATCTTTATAATAGCACAAATAACTCATACACTTCTCAATAAAATCAAGGTAATACCACTATTGTTATGTAAGAACACAACAATGATATAACAAGTTCCTCCAACACAAAGATTGAAAACACTTGCTCTTTTATTTACTTTGAAATCATCTTGCACAAATAAAAAAAAGTTTGTGTCTTGCACAATTCCAACAATGTTTACTTGCAAAGCATAAAGATGATTATTTACAATGACTCCTCTTGTATTTATAGAAGAGAAGAAGGTAGAAAAGTAAGTACCTACTATTGACTTATTCAATATTACAATCCTATGTAATGTGATTACATGTAATGAGATTATGTGCAATTGTAATTTTTTACTTTACATGTGACATTACATATACAATTGCACTTTTATGCTTTACATGTAACTTGTCAAAACTAAATTACAAAATGCATGATGAAAACTAATCTAACTATCTGACAAGACATGAATCCTATTACATCAACCAATATTAAAGAGGTTTTACTGTCGTTAGACTAACAGTGCTTGAAATATTCAAATCTATACATCGGTGGGAACATCTGAATAAAATAATACTTTGACCTGTGTATTTGAAGGCATAAAAAAATCACTTAATTTCACTCTAACCCATGACTGAAAAATTTTCATGATCCCTCTCATTCGTTTGCTATCCCCTACTTGGAATCGATCTTGAAAGCATTCTAATATTTATAAAACTTGAAGTTAATATTTTTCTCAAGCATGATGGCCGACTCTTTTGATATTGGATGAACACCTATAGCACTAAGATGAAAAGACCAAAATAGTTTAACATTATAATGTGTTGATGTTAGTTCCCTCTTATTCTCTATGAAGCTCATACTTTGATATTTAAACTTGGTAGATTATGTGTACAAACTAGGCTTCAAACAAGGATGAAGTGAATGTTTTTTGTGGGCCACAATTGTAATTTGAAAATTATGGAGTGAACTAGAGGTGAAGCTGTAAGTGTAGTTCAACTTGTAAAAGTTTACATAGTTGGAACAAAAAGCTCCTACTACAAGGGAAAAACACAAGTTTTAGGTGAAATCGGGGTTTTGGACACAACTTCACTTAGGATTGCATGTGTAGTTCAACTTGCAATCGGGTCAAAAATCCTTGAATACACTTTATATTCCATGTAGCGAAGATGGGAAGGTCTGATTTTGCAATAGAGGTATGAATTTTATGTTATACAAATATCCTTTCCATTAGGAAAAATGCTACAAACTGCAAGTACATTTATATTTCTTTTTGCAAAAGGAGGTGTATTTGAATATGTATTTCATGGCATCATACATCAAAGAACATGGATGATCCTTGAGGATAACACATACTCTACCATTAACATGAATGCTTTTGACACTATCATGGTGTCATTTGTCTTTTGACAACACTTCATTGCTATCATTGCTTCATTTATGGTTCCTTGTATTGTAATAGCAACAATTTTTAATCATTTCATCTTTTAATTTAAAATTGCTATAAATGTTGCTCTTTCTTTGTAAACTCTCTATCTGGAAGTCACTATTTCGTTCATTGTTTCTCATATGACAGTGAATGCTATTGTGTTCTCCCTTGATCATTGTGACTATTTTTCATAATCACCCCTATTTCTAGGAATTAATTATCCATTTATTTATGTTTTGAACCCTTGTTACTGTTCTTTCATATTTATTCTCACTCACTATTTTGATTTTGCATCATTAGAACTGTCTTTAACAACATCATTCATTGTTTATGCGATGAATCCAAATCACTATTTTTTTGCCTATTCCATCTTACTAATTTTGACTTGTCTTCACTACACTGACAATGACTGAGACCATTTTATGGCCTTATTGACCTTTTTGATAGTGTTATCCTCATAAAATTTCTCATCAATTTTATCTAGTCTTGTGTATCATTGATTTTGTACATTCATAACAACACTGTTCTAATTTCATTCTTCTTGATGCATTCACTTCTTAAAGTGTCATGATTTGTTACTCTTTTCATGACAATCAATGTTTTGACATCTTGTCATTCAAATTCATGTCATAGCTTCATTGAAAGTCTTTGATATTAATTGTGACAGTAGTGACCTTTCATGTAATCATTACCTTTATTATAATTAATGTCTTTATGTAGTGAAAATATGATTGTATCTCCACAATGCTAGATTTATCCCAAAAAACACAATGAATAAGATTGTGAACTTCTTATTGTCTATTAGGCTCCATACATTGCTACACTCTTTTTTCACTACCATAATGTAATACCCCGCCAAGGAACCCAAGAATACAACACAATAACTAAGCTAAATACATTAAAAAAAATATGTAGGTTTACTAACATAACAATACAAGTGCAAATAATATGAACCAATATAAGATACATTTCATTAATATGATATTGTTACCAATTTACGCTACATGCCTAAATTGTTTAAAGATACCTCAAGATTCATGTTCACTTTTGAAAGGAGTAAATGTAGTTTCATTCTATTTGCAATTGCTGAAGAAAAAAAACATTTCCCATTTGATAAAGTTATGTGCTAAAATGAGGAAAGGTACAACTTGGTGTCCTTTATTTTCAAAGAAGAGAAGAAGAGCAAAAAATAACATTTCTTATTCATTCCATATGCACAGGGTTTATAAAGGTATAACATTTCTTTATAAGAGAGAGAAAAAAGGAACTAAATATGAATTTATTACAAGATATGTCACTATATGTTGTCCATTCAAAGAAAGTGAAGTACAGTGCATAAAAATGTTTCACACAAGCAGTGGTTACTATGAAAACCAAACTGAAAGATATTTCAGAATGAATAGAAGACAAGAGCAAGAGTAGGGATGAGATCCTCCATTGCCTGATAGTGAAGGATTGTTGCATTGGAGGAGAGCTCAGGTCTTGCATCCTTGAAGTGCACCTACAAATAATTGAAAAAAGAGGGGAGTTAGTTCTTAGAACTGAGCAATAAAAGACCTCATAGCATACACTTACTTTTGTCTACTATACATCTGGAGGTATTCAAAGAAAAGATCAAAGAGATGAAGTAATGTTTTCATGCTAAGAATGTGTGTGTCATGTGCAGATATAGGTACATGTGTATACTTGTCACCATGTGGAATCAATTGGGCTCCCATGAGGGTTGAGCCCAACATGATGAGAAGGATACTAACATAGTTGAGTTATTGAACGGACACATTTTTCATTTTTGTGAAACCTTCTAATTCACAAGGGCATATTGAAAATAAATCATGAAAAGAGGTTATTAAAGGGACATGGATTAATTCTATGAAACCTTTTGACCTGATGGAAGTTATTGCGGTAATAAGGACATTAGGGAGGTGATTTTCTATGGCATATTTTTAGTTACTTTCAAAATCATAACTTGAGGTCCTTTGATACCTTTGTCAGAATAAAGCGGTCATCAAGAGACCTTCAAGTTATGATTTGGGAAGTTTTGATGCCTTCCTTAATAAGTTACAAGGTCATGCATAGTAGGAGTAGGTCAGTCAGCATGCACCAGAATAGGTGATTAGAGCAACATGAAAATCCAATGAAAGGATAATAGTAAGGGCATACATATAATAGTAGTCACCTTTCTGTTACAAATATAGCATATCTTTCAAAGGATCATTGTTATCATCATACCCAGAGAATATTATCTATAGGGGACAACCTAAGCCATACATATTTGAAGATACAGTCAACATGTTACCCAAGCTTCACAACAACAGATTGTAATTGTAACAATAGCATATGCAGATCCAAAGAACAAAAGAAAATGGATACAACTATATTCAAGCAAATGGAACATTATTATCATTTACAAGAACAACGAGTTCATAGTGGATAGTTACGGTAACATAAGAAAATCAATGTAAAACAATATGCTTGGTTTTATCCATAATTTGCAGGATACAAGTATGGAAACATACTATATTCATAATAGGTCACAAAGAAGTTCAATATCAAGATAAGGAAAACATCAATTTGACAAATGGAGTTATAGTTTTGTTGCAAAGCAAACAATCAACAATTAAATGACAACAATCATTAAGAGTATAACCACAAAAGCACATTCTATGACACTTTATTGATATCAGAAGGTATCTCATGTTGACCAAATAGCATTGTATATTTCAAAATAATAGTATTCTATGAAAGAGAATATCAAATAGTAAATTAGATGCCATAGAGATATATTTTTACACTTACAGGAGTCACAAAGAGTCATTATTGATTAAGCAAAATAAATATATCATAATTAAAGATGTCATTAGCTATAAGATGTAAAAAACAAAGCCAAACCTTTGAAGGGTCACTGAGCATGAGGGTAATCAGGGCTATAGTGTGATTCGTGCTCATGAGGTAGTGTGAAAGAGATATTGTTATTCTGATCATAATGATGCTACCACGGTAATAGAGCAAAAGATATTCAATAGCATCATTTAGTTTTACCTGAAGAGGGGCATGCCAAGTTTTATAAAGTTTGAGGTTATGAAGTTTTATGTCTTTGTTATTATGTTCAAGAAGAAAAGAAGAATAACCATTATTTGTTACAATAAGATAAGTGTATGCACCCTAAAATGGTCGCTTGGAAAATGGGCCCCCATTTATCAATTTATCAAATTCCTGAATCAATGCTTTGCAACATTTTCAATTCAAATCAATTTCCTTGATCAAATCGTAATTAATTCAATTATTTCAATATTTCTTAAGGTTTGATCATTTCATCAATTATCTTATTTAATTAAAAGAAAACAATTCCTTTTTATTAAATAAAATAATCTTATTTAATTAAAATTCCTTTTTAATTAAATAATCTTATCTTATTTAATTAAAATGTCTCTTAATTAAATAATATTATCTCATTTAATTAAAATATTTCTTTTAATTAAATTAAATAATCTTATTTAATTAATTGAAAATCCCTCTTTTAATTAAATAAAACCCCCACTTAAATCCCTCTTTGTTGAAAAAGGAAATAAATTAAATAAAAATAAATAAAGTTCCTTTTTCTACACATTTTCCTAAGTGGTGGGCTTTTTGCCTCTTAATCATAGCCTTT
>MU226568.1:2078174-2091248 GCA_018584345.1 Thuja plicata | reverse complement strand
AAACCCCCACTTAAATCCCTCTTTGTTGAAAAAGGAAATAAATTAAATAAAAATAAATAAAGTTCCTTTTTCTACACATTTTCCTAAGTGGTGGGCTTTTTGCCTCTTAATCATAGCCTTTGATTTTTGTTTCTTAATCTCTACCGTTCATTTTCCTATAAAAGGAAACCTCTCCTTCTCATTCTCATATATAATTTTTAGGTATTGTTATGCTGCAGGTTTGAAGAGCAATTTTGGAGGAGAAATTGAGCACTCAAGCTTGGATATTGCAACTTCTCTATATTCTTGTCTTCTTCTTCTAGCATAATGGAATCCATTTAGATTAAATTCATATTAGCTTAGAATCATGTTTACTTTCATAGATTAAATTTGCACATTTCATTTTATAGATTAATCATGCATTGTTATCATATAGATTAATTTCCTTTTATGCATTGCAATCATATAGAATAGTTTTCATTTCATTGCATATTGGATGATCATGGAGACTAGCATCCTTGCTTTTTCTCTTTGAATCCCCCATTTCATGGTGTACTTGTAGGGGCACAACTAGGTCAATCTAAGGGCCTCCATCACACACCTTTGCACTCCATGACTAGGGAGCTATGAATCGATATTTGAGGCCTCATTTTTGAGCAACCTTGGATGGAATGATTCATAGAAGTGTGACACATTTTCATCACACTTTTTTGGCGCCCACCATGGGGCATGATGCTCCTGATTTTCTTTCATTTTATTCAGATTTTCAGATTTTCTAATCTTTACATGGTTATTTTATTAAAGTTTTTCAAGCCTAACCCTTGTGCAGGATGAGTTGAAGATAAAACCTAGGATGTTTTGAAAGATTTGATTATATCTCCCAAATGGCTTGGAATTTCGGTCTGAATTTTTTTTTGCAGGTTGGCATTGGGTCAAAGGTGTCTTAGTTTGAAAATCATATTTTTTGGACCATGTTTTTGCGATTTATAATTTTTTTTTGATTTTTCATGAAAATTTATTTTTGGTCGCAAATCAACACATTTTTCAAAAAAATTTACATTTCTGGAAATCTCTTGGAATTCTACAGGGGGTATGTTCTCTGTGCTTTTTGTTTTGATGACAAATAATGGCTTACAAATCCGATCTTTAAAAACTGGTCTATTTTGATAAATAGGGTCCCTAGGGCACAAATCAAAAAATATTGCTAAAAAATTTACATTTTTGGAAAGTTCTCTATTTTTTGAATTTAGGGTTTTGGATCCAAATTCATGTAATATAGGTCCAATCTTGTTGATTAGGTCAAAAATCAAAATTAAAAAGGGCATTTAATGATTAGCTTGCATTTATTTTTCACATGGTTCAATGCATGCTGTGAGTTGTCATTTGGATTATTTGCTGGTTATTATTGCTCTTAACAATTGATTTTCAGATCTAACCCTAGGGTTTGCATAAGTTGAATATACATTGCATATCTTGTTTGTTTGTTTGCTTGTTTTCTTGTTGGAGAGTTCATGGCTTGCTTTCGCGGAAAATCTCAACAAAAGAAACAATAAGGTAAAATCTACTAAGCGCATTGCTTTGGACTTGAGGTATTTTGTTTCATCTCTATAACATTTGGATTTTGAAAATAAAAATGAACCTCTCATGTGTTTAGCTTGAGTGTTTCTTTCTTTCATAGATCACATTTCCAATTCGTGCTCTAAAAATGGACCTAGATTTGCTTTCTTGCATATATGATTCAATTAGGCCCTATGAACACTATTTGTGGTGATCTTGAGAGAGTGGGCTTCATTAAATTGTATTACATGTGAAGGTCTTCTTGATGATAGATCCCCTTGCAGGTAGGGAAGGATTTGTTATTACTTCAAACTTGGTTTAATCTTCAACTTTGATTGGTACTTTCTCTCTTGAGATTGGTGGTCATTGTTGTTGATATATGAACCTTGGGTGAGGTGATTTTAAATTAGTGGATCAATTAATCTTGTTTTCTATGTTTTGGTGAGGTGAAGAGGCTAGAGTATTATGCTCTTTTCCCTTTTGGGAGAATCAAAAACTTGGAACCCTTGAACCTGAACTAAGTCCCCATGTGGTTCATATTGTGAGTCTTCCTTGTTAGAGAGGGTTAACCATAGTGGACACTCTCTTTATTGGGTAAACCACATGGATGGAACCTCAAGCGGTAATAGCCATTTTCATCATGGTAGCAACAATTGCTATATAAATGTCCTTGTGGAAGAAATCTCCATGAGTGTAGTTTCTTGTTGGGTTGTCAGATCTCAACAACTCCTGATTGATTAAATTCTCAGACTGTGTCAAAACCTCAGTGTGCCAGGATTGGATTTCACCCACTTGAGATTGTAAAATTTGCAGATTCAAACCATTACTAAGAACCATAGTGCAACCAACTTTTTATTCTCTAGGACTATGTGCGTGATTGGAAAATATTTTGAGAACATACACAAGTAGAATCTTTAGGGAGTAGAAATACTACGTCACTATTCTTGTTCATGCACAAGGTTGCTTTGTCCCTTGCTCATTGTTTGAAGACAAGTGTTTGCTTGGACTCCCTGATTGCTGTTCTGTGTGCCTCATTCATGATAAAATATATTAATGCATCTAGTTGCTATCTAAAAATGAATGAAAACTGAGTTCCTTGTCCTTCCTGTTAGAAACCTCGTGCGAGAAAATAGTTCTTTGCGTGGCCCTATGAGTTTCTTCGCATGATCCTATGAGAATCATCGCGCGATATCCTAGTTGTTTCTATTATTTCACTGTCATCCTATCACACCAGTTCTATTTTCCTCATGTCAGACTGTAAAACTTCATGTGACCTTGTGAGAATCCTCACACGAGAAAGCATTTCATCGCATGAAATCTGTCCTCTGTTGCTAAACCAGTGAGCTATTTTCTTTCATTATCAACTTGCTTAGCCTGCTGTCCTATCATTTTCCAGTTTCCTTGGTCGATTCGGGTCAGATAAGGCAACTTACCCCGCTATTAGAAGCTTGTTTACACTTTGGATTCTTGCATTTTGACCTCTTGTGCTAGCAATATTTGATTTCACAAGTGACCTTGCTTGGAGCTTGGTGAGCTAGAAACCATCCTCGTCGAGAAGTTAAACCATTAGATTCTTTGATAACACACTTGGAGAGTTTTGGTAGTCTCTTGTCCATTCACTTTCATATATTCAAATTTTAATCAATATAACTTGGGTAATACCATACTCCTAATCCATATGTGCTAGGATACTTATCCGAAACATGGGCACCTCTATGGTAGTGTTGGCTTACGCCTCTTGCAAATTCTATCTTATCACCTCTTTTGGAGAAGTTAATGCCTTTACTATCCTAGTTTTGTACCAAAATTTCTTAGGGTAATCCTATCAACTAGTACCTTTTCTTTCATGCTAGTTACAACAAGATATCAAGTAAATCAAGAAAAATGACCTCAAGTGGTCTTTAACCAATTACCCTTAGTTCAAACTCGCCAAAAATATAAGGGAAAAGAACCCATATTTGATCAATCACCTAGGAACAACTTAGAGGTGTGGTTTGATTCCAAGTGTCACCTTAGTGAGTTGGGTATCCCCTTAGTACCTTTTTACTCTTCTATGGATATGAGTTACACAATGACTTGGAGGGAGAGGGAAGAGAGGGATAAACATCTTGACGACATGTTTGCAAAGTATGGGGATGCTATTTCATCTGGTGGTTCCTCTCATAACAGTAGACCAACTTCACCTCTTATTTCAACAAGATATCTAGATGCACACCAAAGGGCTGAGAGAGAGAGGTAAAAGGCATACTTATCAAGATAATCAATCACAACATGAAAGTGAAGAAGATGAACATTATTAACACCCATGTCAATACAACTTATACTAACAATTTGTTTAGAAATTCAAGACCAAGTTCGCCACTCAAGACCTCTTCAGGTTGCATGAATGAAAGGATCAAGAGGATTGAGCATAAAAAGAAAGCCTTCCTAGATGAACAAGCTCGTAAGGAAGAACAAATTAGACTCCTAGAATGGGAGAGACAAACTTTGGTAGAAATGGAAAAGAAAGCCTTTCAAGAAGAGCAAGATATGCTCTTGGCTCAGCAAATCAATGATTGATTCAATAAAATGCACATTAGTGGTGGAAACATCTATTCTCCATCCACTCCTCTTGAGACTCCATGAAGTAGGAGACATTCAAGATTTCCATCACGATCTCCTATCCCTAGAGGAAGAAGGGATTCTAGACATGATCATTATAGGAGACAAACACCTCCTATGAACTCAAGACAACCTTCCCAACATGCTCATCATGGTTCACAATATGGGGGTAGTAGATCAAATTTTGATCACACCTCCCAAGACTTTATGAAAATACAATAAGAACCACTTTTCCAACAGTATGTGGAAAAATATTTAGAGCAAAACAAGGATAAGTTCCTAGAGAGCCTAATCAACAAGGGTGCTAGGGTCCCTTATAACTTTGATGTGAATAAAAAGATTAAGAAACAAGGTCCATCCCAGGATGAGGTGATCAAATAAATGAAGCACATGATGGAAAAGATGTTGGCACCTAAGAATTATTTCTCATTGGACTCAATTTGTCCTAATCCTTTTGATAAGAGTGTTGACATGAAATAATTTCCTAGGAAGGTTGAAATTCCTCAATATGACAAGTATGATGGGAGTGGAGATCCACATGATCATGTGCGCCATTTTTATACCACAAGTTTTGAATTCCATCAAGATGACTCGTATCTCATGAGATTGTTCCCAAGGAGTCTTAAGGGTCAGGCAATGGAATGGTTCACCAAAATAACTCCCCCCGTTAGGACTTTCAAGGAGCTTGTTCAAAAATTTGTTCAACACTTTGCATACAATCTGTAAAGATCTATCACCTTCCTGGACTTATGTAATTTAAAGCAGAACCAAGGGGAATCCTTTATCACTTTCTTGCAAAGGTGGAGGAAAAAATGCTCTTGCTTTTCTAGAACCATTCCTGACAATGAAAAGATTGACATCCTTGTTAGCAATTTAGTTCCTGAACTGCGGTATGGAGTTAAGAAAATGGTTTTTGATTCATTTGACACCATGGTTGATACCGCATGTAGGATTGAAGATGTTTTAAGAGAACAAGGAATTTTGACCAGACATGGAAACAACAACAACAATAGTCAAAACAATAACAACTCTAACAAGGATAAAGGGAAGAACACACATTGGAATAGGAAAAAAACAAGTGGTTAATGATAGAGTTGTGGATTCCTCCCACCCAAAAGATCAACCTGTGCTCCATTTATCTAGCATCGTTCAAGATATGAAGCTTAATACATCCAATCAACAAGAAAGTAAGTCAAGATACCAAGATAAGCCTAAGAGAGAAAGACATCAGTTTGCAAAACTTGGTGATTCATATGTAGATATTTTGAAAACACTTATTGCTAACAACCTTGCACATTCTCAAGATCCTGCAAATTTTTGTATACCAGATGTTAAACTACATTGGTGGGACGAGAAGTCTTTTTTCATATTTCATAATGGTATTGGACATGACATCAAACACTGATACAAACTCTGACATATCATTCAAGATATCATTGAGACTGGAAAACTTACGATAGATGGATTGAACACCAACGCTGATCATAAGGCATTCAAGGAACCTTTGCCCAAATATGAAAAGGGGGAAACCTCTAAAGCTAAGAATGGCAAAGATGAGATCAATTATACCTACATAGATGCAGAGAATACTATCAACATGCTTGAATTTGTAGAAGAGAATGTCAATATGATGAGGGGTAGAGATCCTATGGTTATGATCTAGACAGGGACTCTGCTCCTATTTTTGATGAAGAACCTGTTGTGGTGCTAAGGGGTCCCAACTCTAGAAGGTCATCTCAAGCTCTTAATGCTGTCACACAAAGTCAAGGTCCCATTGTCATTAGAGGACCCAATTCAATCCAATCCAGTAAACCTAAGCAAGTGGCATCTAATACTATCACCTTGAAACCAACTGTCAATCCTAAGTTGAATTATATTCTTGTTGATCAATTACAAAGAACCCCAGCTCAGATTTTGATCTGTTGTCCCTGAGACATAAGCAAATCCTTGA
Organism: Thuja plicata; assembly: GCA_018584345.1. NCBI lineage: Eukaryota > Viridiplantae > Streptophyta > Pinopsida > Cupressales > Cupressaceae > Thuja > Thuja plicata. Next base: position 2,085,160 of record MU226568.1, on the reverse strand, counting down.
GGATGCTTTGCGCATGGCGAACATCCCCAACAACTTAGATGTCAATCAATTCCAGAACATGGTTAATCACATTACTAGCCCTCATTACCTTACATTTTTAGAAGATGATGATAAAGCCTTGAGCAACCCACACAATCTAGCTCTCCATATTGAGGTCATGATCCACAGAACCCATGTTAGGCACGTGTTGATAGATGGGGGTGTTGGGATAAATATTTTTTCATTCAGTTTGTTGAAAGAGTTAGGTTATTCTGAAGAAGTTATATATATAAGGAAAAGGATCACTATCAAATCCTATGATGAGGTAGAAAGAAGTTCCAAGGGGTTGGCCGTCCTTCTTGTTAGGATTGGCCCTGTTCAAAAAGATATTTTATTTCAAATAGTTGATGCTGGACCCCTTGCGTATAATATCTTACTTGGTAGACCATGGATTCATGATATGCAAGCAGTGCCATCTACCTACCATTAGTGTGTTAAATTCCCCTACAATGGAATAGAGATTTGTATACCTGGGGATAACACTTTATCTATCAATTCCATTTCAGCAGGAACTCATGTTCCCCTCAATAGAGAAGCAAAATATTTTGATGCAACCTTAGCTAAATGTAAAGATAAGCTTAAGTCAATAGACCTCGGCATGGGGGGTATCAACTCAACTCCCTCACAACACTGCTAGTGTCACCTCGGTCTTATGGAAAGCCTTCACAAGAAAATAAACCTTCCTCTTCAGCTATGACTTTATTTGGAACATTTGTAGAATCATCAGTGCCTATCCAAGATGAGAAAGAGGAGACATTTGTTAGAGACTGGATTTATAGAGAAGAAAAATACATGCATAATGAGAACTTCTCTCCCTCTCCTAAGGATTATGGAAGAGGGTATGCTTTTGTCAAACAGATGGGCTATCCCAGATACAACCCTCTTAATCACAATTTGGATGCTAGAGCCGAACCCCTTGATCATTCTTTTTTTGGACGCAAGTCTAAGAATCTGGTTGGCCTAGGATTTGAGAATTACAACAAGTGCACTAATCCTCTCTTTGATGAGTTGGATAACAATGATGAACCAAAATATGTTCCTAATTTGATAAATTAGAAAGACATGTGTGAAGATTGGGTCCCTTCCACTAATCTCCTTTAGGGAGATTCTGATATTCTGTTCACTCATGCGTCAATTGCAACTTTAGAAAAAAATGAATCAGATATTGAAGATCCTAATAGAGAATGCTAGCGAAAGAATCTTTCTCTTTTAATGGAAAGAGAAGGTGTTACCTTTAATGAAATGAAACCTTCCACATCAAGATGCTCAAAACCTTCATGGTGTAAGCATCCTAGTCACAGTTCAGACACAAGTTCACATGAGTATGAATGGGACTCCTTCTCAGAGTCTTCCATAGTTGATAGAGATATTGATTTTATTCACACTTATAGTTCTCAACCTGAGGTAGCCAACAAGTCATGTGTAGGATTAGAATATTGGCACCCACTTGTTGCCTTAGTGGATGATTCTTACCTTGATAGGACGAATCCTGATTTGGGTAGCTTAGAAGGATACTTGACATACTCTGACTCTTCGGTCACCAGCAATAATATCATTCACATTTATAACCTTGAACCAGTTGTTGACTTGCCTCTTGTTCATCCTGACCTCATTGACTGGTCCCAATGCTATCAAGAACCTAAGCTCTTAACATTCCAAAATGATTATGAGATAGCATGTTACCTAAATTCCATTGAACCTGTGGTCTCTTCCACCAGTGAATTGGCTACCAGTACAATAGAGCTAGACATCAAGTACCTTAGTCACAAGATAAAAAGAAAAGAAAATCAAAAGAATAGGAGTTATAATGGTGAAAACCACTGTGTGGTGGTGTCAGAACCAAAAAAAGTAAAAAGAAATGATGTATCCAAGGGTGAAAACCTCTTTGAGGTTCCTAAGGATGAGGTACTTGATCGTCTCCCTAGCTACTTTCAAGATCAATCTTCAGTGCTTATTGAACCAATACAAGAAGTCAATTTGGGTACAAATGAAGCTCCATAGATAGTACACTTGGCTGAGTCCTTGTCACCTCAAGAAAAAGAAGCTTACACTAAATTCTTACAAAAAAAGAAGATCAATTTTGCATGGACTTATTCCGATATGCCAGGGTTGGACATTAATCTTATCATGCATCACTTGTCCATAGCTCCAGGTGTCAAACAAGTTAAACAACAATTGAGAAATATGCATCCTCACATAGCTATTCTAGTCAAAACAGAATTGGAGAAACTCCTTGGTGTAGGATTCATGAGAGCTATTTCCTATGCTGAATGGATATCAAACATTGTACCAATTTCCAAACATGACAAATCCATTCAAGTTTGCATAGATTTTAGAGATGTCAATAGAGCATGCCCAAAAGATGATTTCCCACTTCCCAATATAGACATGATAGTGGATATGATTGTGGGTTATGAGATTTATTCCTTGATGGATGGTTTTTCCAGGTACAATCAGATTAAGATAGCCCCTAAAGATCAAGAAAATACTGCATTCACTTGTGCATGGGGTACCTATTGTTGGAACATTATGCCTTTTGGATTGAAAAATGTAGGAGCCACCTATCAAAGAGCTATGATAACTATTTTTCATGACATGATGCATAAAAACATGGAAGATTATGTGGATGACACCTTGGCCAAGTATAAACAAAGAGACACACACTTAGATGATTTAGAAGTCATTCTAGATTACATGGAACAGTTTCAACTAAGGTTAAATCCTAAAAAGTGTGCATTTGGAGTCACCTCTGGAAAACTACTCGGATTCATCATTCTAGCAAAAGGAATAGAGGTGGACCCTAAAAAAGTCCAAGCAATCATAGATATGCCACCTCCTAGAAACATTAGTCAAATGAGGAGTCTTCAAGGACATCTTCAATCTATAAGGAGATTAATTTCACAGTTGGCAGATAGAGCTCAACCCTTCAACAAGAACTTACACAAAGGAGTCAAATGTGTTTGGAATGAGGATTGTCAAAAGAGCATAGATCAAATCAAGAGATACTTGGCAAATCCTCCTATTTTAATGCCTCCTATCCTAGGGAAACCACTTATTCTATACATTTTAGTGAGAGAATCTTCCTTGGGGGCACTATTAGCTCAACTTGATGAAAATGGGAAAGAAAGAGCAATATACTACATTATTCGCACTCTTGTTTCATATGAGGTTAACTATACCAGCATTGAGAAATCTTGCCTTGCAGTTTTGTTTGCTTCCCAAAATTTGTGACATTACATGCTTGCGCACACTATACACCTCATAGCAAAAATTGACCCACTCATGTATTTTCTAGGTAAGGCTTCTCTCATGGGTAGACTTTCTAAATGGATGATGATACTTTCAAAATCTGACATAGAGTACATTGAGCATGAAGCAATCAAAGGATAGGCCATTGTAGATCAATTGGTTGATTTCCCAATAAAAGATAATGCACCTATTCAAGTTGACTTCCCAGATGAGCACCTCATGTATATGACTGAAAGAACATGGAAGATGTTCTTTGATGGATCCTTTATGCAAAATGATTCAGGAGCTGGTGTTTTATTTGTTTCTCCTCATGGGTACACAACTCCTAAATCTTACAAATTATTATTCCCATGTACAAACAACATTGCTGAGTATGAAGCTTTAACAAATGGACTTAAGATGGCCATAGAATGGAGAATCACAAAGTTACACATCTATGGGGATTCACAACTGATAATCAACCAATTTAATGATTAATATCAAACAAAACATGAGAAAATGGTACCTTACAAGAAAATGGTTGATTGCTTGAAACAATACTTCACATTTTTCACGTTTCAACAAATCCCTAGAGTAGAAAACAAAGAAATTGACACTATGGCTACACTTGCTTCACTCCTTCAGTTAGAGAAACATGAATCCAGATTTGAATTCCTGGTAGAAGAGCTACATCACCATATATATGACTCCCAAGAAAGCCATGTTATTTGTACCCTTGTTGGTCGTGAATCATCCTGTTATGGTGCCATTTACTCATACCTTCATGATGGCATTATACCTGAAAATTTTAACAGATGTAAACGTAGAAACCTTACTCGAAATGCCTCTTTCCAATCCCTTATCGTTGGTGATTTGTATAGGAGGGGTCTAGATGGAACACTTCTTAGATGCTTATAAAAGGAGGAATCCGACCAAGCATTAGTTGACATCCACGAGGGCATCTGTGGGGGACATTCCAATGGTCTTTCCATGGGCCGAAGGTTGCTTAGGGAAGGGTACTATTTCCCTACGATGTAGATTGATGTAGTAGCTTTTGCAAAGTAATGTGAAAAGTGTCAAAAACATGGTATCCTGATACATGCTCCAGGTAGGGAGCTTATTCCTTCTATATCTCATTGGCCATTTCAGCGCTGGGCCTTTGATATTGTTGGGCAGATTCATCCCAACTCAGCAGGTGGACACAAGTTTATTATCACTGCTACTAATTAATTCACTAAATGGGTAGAAGTTGTCCCATTTTTTGTTGCCTCAGGAAAGAAAATATCTCTATTCATTCTAAACCATATCATTTGTAGATATGGAGTGCCTTCTGAGATTATCACTGATAACGAAGGTCAGTTCAAAAGTAAGGACCTTAAACAACTCTGCAAAAGATTCAAGATTAAACAACATTGGTCCTCCATTTACTTCCCACAAGGAAATGGTCAAGCAGAGGCATCAAACAAAACCATTCTTAAAATTTTACATAGAACAGTGTGTAAGAATGGTAGAGATTGGCACTTACAAATAAATCTAGCTTTGTGGGCCTATAGAATGAGTATTAGTACTCCTACTGGGGCTACTCCTTTTTCCCTTGCATATGGCGCTGAAGCAGTGTTACCTTTGGAGGTTGAGATTCCTTCACTTAGAGTTTCCCTCAAAGGTCTAGTTACAGATGAAGACTATCACGCCATGAGACTTCAAGAGTTAGAGCTTCTAGATGAGAAATGTTAAGAATCATTTGACCATATGAGAGTTTATCAAAAGTGCATGTCTAAAGCCTTCAACAAAAAGGTTTGCCCTAGAGAATTCGAAGTGGGAGGTCTTCTCCTACATGAAAATACTAAGAATCAACATCATAGAGATCAAAAGGGCAATTTTAAACCTAATTTTCTTGGACCTTACATCATTACAATGAATTTTGGGTCAAGTGCTTATTTATTGTCTATAGAAGAGGGAGAGAAGCTCCTTGAGCCTATCAATGTCTTGCACCTGAAGAAGTTTTATCCATGATGCCCATTCTGTCTGGGGGCATCCTTTGTACATAATTATTGATCCTGAAAAAATCCAAAAAAGGATATATTGTCAAAAATTCTAAAAATCACAAAATGTCCTGAAAAAATGATCATCTTAGTAAAAACCTAGCAATAGGCACTTTGATGTATCTCCAAAAAAATAATATATTCCAAAAATACAAAAAAATTCAAAAATTCAAAAAAAATAGAAAATGTGCTTTGGTGAAAACCTAGAAACAGGCACCTTGGTAGAAAAAATTCAAAAAAATTATAAAAAGTCCTGAAAAAAAAGAAGAAAAAATGAAAAAAATGAAAGAGAAAAATTTGTAATAAAATCCAAGTGGTGAAAACCTGGAAACGAGCGCTACTTGAGGCCTTTGCACCGCTATTTCTTAGCGTGTGTCTACGACACTTAGCCTTTCTCCATCATGCCTTGTCCTTGTTGCCTTGGTCTAGAATTGGTCTTTGTCTTTGTCTAGGGGGCATAACTATGTTAGCTTTGGTCTCTTGTATGCGTTAGTCTTTAGGAAATCTTACAAATGGTATTTTTCAACACCACCCAACTGTATTTTTCAATACAACCCTTGACATTGAGTGTTTTTCAACACTTATCGGTTTGGTCTTTCCCAGTTTTGTCATGTGATCTTACCTGCTTGCAAGCATTCAATCCTTATCCTCAAAACTTAGTATCAGTTAACACACTTTAATTTTTAAATACAACAATAAATACTTGAGCTATGTCATGATATTTTCTTTGTGTGCTAACTATTATTAATTTTTGTTGAGTGTCCTTGTCTCATAAGTCTCTCCAAGATGCATAGCTAGAGGACTTGGGGCATGAAACATGTTTTTATTTGCTTCCTTCTTTATGCTTAATTATTTTTGCACAACCATTCTGCTGGTCATCTTGGCCTGTATGCCTTGATGCGAGCATCATTTTGCTATATTAAATTGGGTAAGCTAACATCATAGTCATCTTGACCTTTATGTCTTTGATGCTTATGTTAGAATCTTTCCACATTCCAATTCAATATAAATCACATTCATATCTTCATAGTTGCACTTGTGACTAGTGATGATTGTGTGATTTTCCGATGTCCATTAATAATGGCCCAATGATGAAAATAAGTTCCTTAACATTCTCTAATGAATGATGAACACAAAGTCCTATGTTACAGTTGCTCTATTGCAAGTACACCTTTGCATTTTCATGTAGCTTGCATTGTTAGAACTCATGTTATTTTGAATTTTTAGGCTACATTATGAGTTTGTGAGGGTTTTCCTTCATCTTTCTTCTGGAGTTTTAATCAACTGTGATCACGTTCTGATCTTCATTTCCTTATCTTCTTTCATGATCTCAATCAAAATTTTCTATCTTAAACAGTTGATTGATTTTGGGGAATTCTCTTTCTTAAGGAAAATTCTCTTTCTTCTCTCCATTTCTTTCCACTTCTTCCAAACTTCTATCTTCCATTCGCTTCCACCCCACTTCTTTTCTTCTAATTCAACCTTGGGGCATAATATTTCGTGCTTGATGATCTACCTTGGTTCTGTGACCCTTATATCTTTCATGTTACATCAAGAACCTTATCTTTAGTTTGATTTGATCAAATTTATCAATTTGTTGTTTCTCCTCTATCTCATTTCAATTTCGATCATGAGGGGGTAGTACCTATCAAACTTCAATCCTTGATTCAGCTTTAT
>MU226568.1:1997882-2077567 GCA_018584345.1 Thuja plicata | reverse complement strand
AAACCCCCACTTAAATCCCTCTTTGTTGAAAAAGGAAATAAATTAAATAAAAATAAATAAAGTTCCTTTTTCTACATATCTTCCTAAGTGGTGGGCTTTTTGCCTCTTAATCATAGCCTTTGATTTTTGCCTCTTAATCTGTACCGTTCATTTTCCTATAAAAGGAAACCTCTCCTTCTCATTCTCATATAGAATTTTTAGGTATTGTTATGCTGCAGGTTTGGAGAGCAATTTTGGAGGAGAATTTGAGCACTCAAGCTTGGATATTGCAACTTCTCTATCTTCTTTTCTTCTTCTTCTAGCATCATGGCATCCATTTAGATTAAATTCACATTAGCTTAGAATCATGTTTACTTTCATAGATTAAATTTGCACATTTCATTTTATAGATTAATCATGCATTGTTATCATATAGATTAATTTCCTTTTATGCATTGTAATCATATAGAATAGTTGTCATTTTCATGCATTGAATCTCTCATTTTATGGTGTACTTGCAAGGGCACAACTAGGTCAATCTAAGGGCCTCCATCACAAACCTTTGCACTCCATGACTAGGGAGCTATGAGTTGATATTTGAGGCCTCATTCTTGAGCAACCTTAGATGGAATGACCCATAGAAGTGTGGCACATTTTTAGCACACAATAAGTATCTTACTTTTATGTCATAACTCAGTTGTACAAATTTTTATCAGTTAAGGAAAAATGCAAATGTTTGGCATGTTGTTTTAGTACATCCAAATACTGAATTCCATTATTAATCAAGATCACAAAGGACATAGGCAACCATTGAAAAATGTAAATGATCATATCTATGGAGCAGTCATCAGATGTAATAAGAGGTAGTGAAAAAATGTTATAAGACAAAATACGTCATCATACAAATCTAGAATGGAAAGAGACAATCTTACTAACACTAATCAAGTCCTATATAAGAAAGATAATTGATTACACACAAGAACAATGATACATAGTACACCAATGAGACATCAGTGACAGACTGTAAATTCAACATCATAGTACATAAGCAACCATGATACAATATCAGGAGTATGGTAAAGAGACACAAAGGACAGTCATTGGAGAGTACAACTACAGTGGTCTTTTAACATTTGAAACCATAACATTGACAACCATCAAATAGACATTTAAGAAAAGAATGAGCCTTGTTCTTCAAGTAGTATAGGGAGAAAAGTGAAATTTTTGTTACACATGCAATGCAAGGAGCTTAGTAATAGTGGTAAGGAAGGGATCAATTAAGAAACAAATACTTTAAAAAGAAATATTTAAGTGATCAAAGGTATGTGAAGAGTAACTAGTTCATATCATGTGTCACTATCTGATGCAGGAGCATCTTGGGTCCTTGGCAATCCCGCTCAACCAAAAATATGTTTGCTTTTGTTCTTTAGCTTATTTGGAGACTGCTCGGTGAAGTGCTCAGTTACCCTGTTGCTCAGGTATTCTTTCTGTCTTTCTTTTTCGACCGGTCTTAGTGTGCGTTGATTTATTTTTCTTGGTTATGCTTTCACTTAGTTGGTTTTTGTCGCTCGGGTGTGTTATTCCCGAGTTGGTTTATGTTGCTCGGGTATGCTTTTACCGAGTGTTTGTTGTTGCTCAGTGATGCTCTTCCCGAGTTGTTTATCCTAATCTGGATGACTTTTGCATTTAATTTTCATGGAATAATTAATGTGGGGTCTCTCATTGGGATATGTGTGGACCTAAATCTAGGTCTCTATTGGGGATTTGAGTGTCGACCTCTTTTGTGGACTCTTGTATATATTTGTTTCTTTGTTCTGAGTTAGAGGCAGTTCTAGGAGGATAATAGATCTTGGTAGAAGATTAACTATTGAGATATTGAAAGATAGGTCTGTGACCTTGCATGTATGAAGATTGTTCTATAATTCATTGAATGTATATGGTCGAAACTGGGAAGGCCTTACAACCTGACATGTAATAATTTTAACCAATTAATCACAGATATATGTTGTTTCTTCTCTCACTCTATGTGTTGTTGCTTCTGTATTATATATGAAAGTTGGTTTAGTGCTTGGGAGTGCTCTAGGCACTAAGTATCCACCCCTCCTTGCGTCATGTGGTATCAGAGCAAGGTTATATCTAAGTTCCTTCTTGTAATCCCTAACTGTAGTTGGTTGATATTGTTGTGGGGTAGCAGATTGTGATCTGACCTACAATTGCAGAGGGGTTCAACATGGTTCGTGGGAGAGGAAATGCAGATCCAGGTCTAGCTGATATGCTTAGATAGATGGCTGCAAGATTGGAATCTGTTGAGACAGCCTAGCGCAGAGGAAGACATCTTGAGGATGTTAGTGATGATGAAGTTGAAGAAGTTCAAGGTGAATCTACACCTGCACCTATGATGGATCAAGAAGAAGAAATGTTCCTAAGAGATTTGACAAGTTTGAAATCCACACCTCAGTTCAATCCTCCTGAGTATAGTGGAAAGTTGGATTCTGATGAGTTGATTAACTAGATAAATGAGATGGAAAAGTACTTTGACTATGAGAATGTAGCAGAGGACAAGAAAGTCAAGATTGCAAGTACAAAGTTGAAAGGTCATGCATCCTTATGGTGGGAGAATCTATGATTGGATCAAAAGAAGAAAGGTAAAGACAAGATCAAGGTATGGGAAAAGATGGTAAACAAATTTAAAGGCAAGTTTCTACCTTGTGATTATCATATTAACCTAATTCGGCGAATGCAAAGTTTGAAGTAGAAAGATAGATTGGTAAAAGACTATACTGAAGAATTCTACAGATCTGGACATGTTGAAGATGAAGTGGAAAGAGTAGAAAGATATCTGAATGGATTGAGAAGTTTTATACAAGATGAGATCAGTTTGGTCAAGATGGAAAGCATTGAAGATGCATATTGATTTTCCCTAAAAGATGAGGAGAAATTGAACAAGAGATATGAGAAAAGACAAAGAGGCAGAGGTGGTAGTTTCTCTAGAGGAAGAGGTAGATCTCATGGTGAAAATAGTATATTTGAACCAGACAAGTCAATTTTAGACACATCTCAAGATAAAGGAAAGACTAAATGGAAAGGTGGTAGTTCATACTGAGGAAGAGGAATTTACTCTTGAGGTGGTTATAGCAGAAGAGGGTTTCAAAGAACTTGTTACAATTATGGTGAAGAAGGACATCGGTCTTTTGAGTGTACACATGCAAGAAAGAAATTCAATAGCAGCATAAATACTTTGGTGCAAGAAGAGTCATCTAATGAACTTGAGAAGGAACGTAATCTCATGATCTGAAGGATACTATGGAGTGAGAAAGATAAGAAAGATCCTGTCAAGAAAATTTTGTTCAAGACCAGATGTAGAGTTGCAGACAAGGTTTGGAAGGTGATTGTTGATAGTGGAAGCTCAGAGAATTTGGCATCTAAGGAAATGGTCACAAAGTTGCAGTTAGAGAGGATGAATCATCTGAAACCCTATCAGATCTCTTAGGTCAAGGATAAGCATACATTAATGGTGAGTGAAAAATGTTTTGTGAATCTAAAAATTGGAAAGTATTATGATAAGGCATTGTGTGATATTATGCCAATGGATTGTTGTCATATTTTTTTGGGTAGACCTTGGAAATATGATAGACATGCTATACATGATGGAAGATTGAATAAATATTCTATTTGGATTGATGGTAAGAAAAAAATCTTGTTATCTTTGGTTGAAGAATTTGTTGGTGAGTTATGCTCATCTGTGAAGGTTTGTTTGATGAAAGGTAGACAATTGGTTAAGGATTTGAAAGAAATGATATTTGTTATGCTTTGATTCCTAACAAACCGAGTAAGAATACAGAAGATGAAATTCTTGTTGAAGTTGAGAAGTTACTCACTGAGTATAAGGTGATCATTTCACATAATGTACCTGATGGTTTGCCACTAATGAGAGATATCATTCATTGTATGGATCTAATTCCTAGAGATAATTTATTGAACAAGGCACTACATCGGTTAACACCAACCAAGAATGAAGAGCTTAACTGAAAATTGTTGAACAAGGGCTTGATCCAAAAAAGTTTGAGTCAATGTGTAGTACCAGCTGTATTGGCACCTAAGAAGAATGGAGAATGGTGAATGTGCACTGATTCAAGAGCAATCAATAAGATCACAATAAAGTATAGATTTCCTATATCGAGAATGGATGATATAATGGATTGTTTGAGTGGAGCAAGATATTTTACCAAAATTGAGTTAAAGAGTGGATATCATCATATTAAAATAAGAGAAGGTGATAAATGAAAGACTACTTTCAAGACAAAGGAAGGTTTTTATGAGTGGTTGGTTATGCCTTTTGGTTTAACTAATGCACTGAGTACATTTATGAGGTTAATTAATGAAGTTTTGAATAAATTCTTGAATAAATGTGTGATTGTATACTTGGATGATATTCTGATATTCAGTAAGACTAGAGAAGAGCATTTGATGTATATAAGACAAGTGTTGCAAATATTGAAAGAGGAAAAGTTGCTGATAAATCTGAAGAAGTGTTCCTTCATGAAAAAAGAACTTGTGTATTTGGGTTTTGTGATTTCAGCTGATGGTTTGAAGATGGATCCTGAGAAGGTTGAAGCTATACTTAGTTGGCCTACACTAGAGAATGTCAGTGAGGTAAGATCATTTCATGGATTGGCAAGTTTTTACAGGAAGTTTATCAGAAATTTTAGTTCTATTTGTAATGCTATGAATGAGATAATGAGAGGAGACAAAAGAGAATTTGAATGGACACATACAATTGATAAGAGTTTTGAGACTTTAAAATTGAAGGTTTTCTGAATTACCTATGTTAGCCTTACCTAATTTCAATAAGGTATTTCAAGTTGAATGTGATGCAAATGGAAGTGCAATTGGAGCCGTGTTGACTCGAATGTAAACCTATTGCTTTCTTTAGTGAAAATTTGAATGATGCAAAAAGGAAATATTCTATCTATAATCAAGAATTCTATGCTATTGTTCAAGCTATGAAGAAATAGAGACATTACTTGATGCCAAATAAATTTGTGTTGTATACTAATTATAAAGCTTTACAATATTTGGGTTGTCAGAATAAGTTGAACCAAAGACATATGAAATGGGTAGAGTATTTGCATAGTTTCACATTTATGATTAATCATAAGAGTGGATTTTCTAACAAAGCTGCTGATGCATTGAGTAGAAGAAGATCTTTGCAGATTGAAATGAGAATTGAGGTTCTTGGTTTTGATGGTATGAATAATTTGTATGAAAGTGATCTTAATTTTTTGAGCAGTGGAGAGTGTGTAGAGAACCTAATTCAAATCAACCAAGTAAGTATGAAGACTATTTAGTTCAAGAAGATATGTTGTCAAAGGTATTCAGTTGTGTATACCGAGTGGATCAATGAGAACTAATCTGATAAAGGAAAAACATAGCAGTGGCTTGGCTGGACAATTTGGTATTGATAAAACATTGAGTTTGCTGAAGGAAAGGTATTTTTGGCCTTAGTTGTATAAGGATGTTCATAAATTTGTGAAACGTTGTGGAGTTTGTCAAGTTGCAAAAGGAGTAAGTCAGAATACTGGTTTGTATACACTGATTACTATTCTTGAGAAACCTTGCAGTGATATCAACATGGATTTTGTTCTTGGCTTACCAAGGATAGAAATTGGTAATGATTCCATATTTGTTGTTGTGGATAGATTTTCTAAGATGAAATATTTCATACCATGTAGAAAAACATCAGATGCAGTACATATAGTAGATCTTTTCTTTAAGGAGATTGTCAGATTGCATGAATTACCAAGGAGTATCATCTCTGACCGAGATAGTAAGTTTGTCAGCTATTTTTGGAAAACACTTTGGAAGAAGTTGGATACTGAGTTGAAATATAGTTCTACATGTCACCCACAGATTGATGAACAAACATAGGTTGTAAACCAAATTTTGCGTAATTTGTAAGGATGTTTAGTTGGAGATACACCAAGTAATTGGGATTTGATGTTGGAACAAGCAGAGTTTGCATACAAAAGTTCAGTAAATAGAAGTAATGGAAAGACACCCTTTGAGATTTTTCATGGCACACAATCGAGAGGTATATCATACTTGAGAGGTATTTTTGGAGAAGAGAAAATAAATACTGAAGCAGAAGAATTTTCAGAGTTTATGAAGATATTGCATGAGAATATAAAATAGAAGCTAGAGAAAAGAAATCATAAATACAAAAATAGTGCAGATAGATCAAGAAGACATAAAATTTTTTAAGTTGGTGATGTTGTAATGGTTCATTTGAATAAAGGAAGATTTCCCGTTGGAACATACAGTAAATTGAAAATGAAGAAATTTGGTCCTTGCAAAATTCTGAGGAGATTTGATAGTGGAAATGCTTATGAAGTGGATTTACCTGATGACATAGATATATCACCTATATTCAATGTTTTAGATTTGTACAAGTAACATGAACCTGATGAAGAAGTGATAATGCTAAGTGATTATCCTAAGAAATAGATAGAGGAAGTTGAACATATTTTGAAATAGAGAGTTGGAAGAAGCACACGAGGAAAGGAATACATGGAGTATCTAATAAAATGGAAGAACAAACCGATTGAGGACTCATCTTGGATTTCTCAATCTAAGTTAGAATCATTTCAGGTTGGACTTGATACATGATTCAGGGAATCATTTCTTTTACCCCAGGTGTCTGATGCAGGAGCATCTTGGGTCCTTGGCAATCCTTCTCAACCAAAAATATGTTTACTTTTGTTCTTTAGCTTGTTTGGAGACTGCTCGGTGAAGTGCTTAGTTACCCTGTTGCTTGGGTATTCATTCTGTCTTGCTTTGTCAATGGATCTTGGTGTGAATTTATTTCTATTGCTTAGTTATGCTTTCACCAAGTTGGTTTATGTCACTCAGGTATGTTCTTCCTGATTTGGTTTATGTTGCTTTGGTATTCTTTTACTGAGTGTTTGTTGTTGCTTGGTGATGCTCTTCCTGAGTTGTTTATCTTGATCTCGCTGACTTTTTCATTTAATTTTTGTGGCATAATTAATGTGGGGTCTCTCATTGGGATCTATGTGGACCTAAATCTAGGTCTCTCTTAGGGATTTGAGTGCAGACCTCTTTGGTGGACTCTTGTATATATTTGTTTCTTTGTTATGAGTTAGAGGCAGTTCTAGGAGGATAATAGATCTTCGTATAAGATTAACTATTGAGATATTGAAAGGGAGGTCTGTGACCTTGCATGTATGAAGATCATTTTCTAATTCATTGAATGTATATGGCCAAAACTGGGAAGGCCTTAGAGCCTGACATGTCATAAGTTTGATCAATTAATCAAAGATATCCACTGTTTCTTCTCTCACTCAGTCTGTTGTTGATTCCACATTGTATTTTCAAGTTGGTTTGGTTCTTGGGAGTGCCCTAGGCCTTGAGTATCCATCCCTCCTTGCATCACTATCACTACCAATGACTGGAGTATATTATATTCTAGAGTATATCTATCACATGAGAAAATAAATTACATTTCAGCAACAAATATAAATGTACATATGCATAAGCGAAGTTACCCTATCATAAAGAACAAGAGGAATAATAGCATATGAAGTCTGGGAGTGTGGGGCATCATATTGAAGGGAGAAGTGAATATACATCTTCTATTTTTGGAGATTAGTATAAATTCATAGAGGGTATTTTCAAATCTATGCATTTGTATTTTTTGAGATTTTTTTCAATTCCAAGAACCACTATTTTTCATAGTAATGACAACAATGAACATGAAATTTGGTTTTTTCCATAGTTTTTAAACAAGAATGAACATATTATTGTTTAACACTAATCACATTACAATGCAAAGAACAAGGGAGAAACCCAGAGTAAAAGTAGAAAATCATGTTGTAGGAATGTAAAAGGTTCAAAACCCTCTATAAAGAGCAAATGAATTTAAATATGCCACATTCTATCAGGAGTATCCAATGTAATTTTATGCAACGTAGTAACATGGTATCTGAGTTTGAGCATTTGGTACAAATTTCAAGTATATGGTAAAATGTACAATGCAGAAATAAGGCTCGTATCATCATGTTGAAGGGTGTGGAGAGTAGGGTTCAGATTATCAAGCCGCGGTGAACAAAAAATACCATACAAAGCTTCAAATAAACATTCATTAATAGTGTAAATTATGATTTCAAGAAGGAATATATCAAATATCTTCTTCATACAAAGACCTCTAGGCCGAAGAGAAAAACTTACCAGTAGTCGCAGATCCCATTGAACTTCACAGTAAATTGATGACTTCCAAAAAATTCTCCAATGATATTCTCCATTAAACCCTATGTTTTCCCCATAGGCGGCATCATAGAGAGTTTTAAGAATAAAATAAGTCAGATGAAATGATGGTCACCAATTTTTAGGGTTTGTATGCCCTAAGTTCACAAAGTGGTGGGGATGTTTTGTCTCAATTTTGTGAAATATGTTTGAATTAATTCCCATAGGATTTGATAATGGTTTTGTAAAATTTATACTTTGCATAAGATAATTTTAAAATTAGTGTTTATTAAATGATAATTATCATCTAATAAATATTATGTGTAAAACTAGTTCTGATGTGTAAATGTTGTACTTGCAAGAATGCTACACACAACCACTCAATACGACTTTACATTAACATGTTAGCATCAAATTTAATAAAATTGAACCAAGAAGCATGCCAAAAATGTTCTTTTTCTTCCTAGCTAGAAGATTCACAAGAATTACATCAAATGCTCTCAGATTAAGCATAAATTCTTAGCAAATAGATAATCTAGGATGAAAGATTCAATGTAAAAATGCCTAAAATTCATAAAAACATGTTCAATTATGCTCCATTATGATCAAATAGATGATATTGAACTAGATTAGATTGATAAAATGAACTAGATTATTTCTAGAATGAAATTTCCATTAGTTCTATGCTAAATTTCACTATGCACCTATATGAAACGAGCTAGAAAGGCTGCATTATATAGATTTTCCTGGAAGGGAAAAGGCTTCAAATTCAAATTTGATAGTTGAGATGCACCATGAGGGATGGCTAAGATGAAAGATTAGTTGATCCATGTGATTACCTCTTATTGGTTAGAGGTTTGAATTTTGAGGCAATGTTAAAGGAATATTAATGTTTTGAATTAATTAATTTCCTTAGCCATGTATTTTTGCTTTTGATTTGATTTGATGACCAAGATTAATTAAATAATTAATATCTCTTGGTGAGTGATCTTGGATTCTATATTTTTGATGAATTATATATTTAAATCGATCTAGTTTAATTATATAATTGTGATTAGCTTTGAGTTAAAAGTCTTGATTAGGACCCGGGGGACTTGATTTCAAATTAGGGCTTCTGAGTTCATCAGACCATTTTCAGGTGATTACATTTTCCCCTCTTTGAATTGATGTCCAATCAATTTCTTGATTCAAAGAACATATGGTGTTGACTATCGATCGAATATTTGGATATGAAGTGATGCAACTACTCTTGATTAGAAATCAATTCCGAAATTGATTAAATGAAAAGCAATTGAAGTTGCTGGAGATTCTAGATTTCTTGATGGAACCGATGTGATGACCAGGGAATCAATTTGATGTGGTAAGATGAAATTTATGCCCCAACTTGTTTTGATTTCAGATGATAAATTGAAACCAGAACAATCAATTTGATTTGAAGTGATGAAATTGATTACCTACCTGATTGTTGAGGATAATAACACCTAATCAATTTGATGTGAAGTGATGAAATTGATTACTATTATAGTGATGTCTGAAATCTTGATCCAATACTCAGTTTGACGTGATATGATGAAACTGATATCTTTCAAGACCTGATTCAGAAAGTTTGATCAGACAACTAGTTTGATGTAATGCAATGAAACTAATTTCTAGCAAATCTTTGAACAAATGATCAATTTGATGTGAAGCGTTGAAACTGATCACTGTTGAGAATTTGATTGAGATAACTAACTTGATATGGGTCTTGAAAAAGTTACTCATCTCCTGATGTTCCAATGAAGAGACTACCAATTTGATGCGGTGCATCAGAATTGATATCTCCCTTGATGTTTACAACATGAATTTTGATAAGAGCAAGCAATTTGATGTGAAGCATTGAAATCACACATTCCAAGATTAGCTAATTTGGTGATTTAGGACTGTCAACTTGATATGATGTCTGATGAAGATTCCCCCAGCTGTTGAAAATTCAATTTTCTTAATAACTTGATCGGTTGCAGAGCCAAGTTAGAATTTGATAATGCCCCAGTATTTGAAATTATTTGATAACATGATCACTTGATTAGAATGATTGATTATGCCCCCTTGGAATCAAAATGGACTTGAGATTTTCTTGATTTTCCTGTGAAAATGTCCAGATGAAAATGATAAGCTTGGAATGGATTTTTTGATTCCAATAGAAAAGATAGTGATGAGAACCATGAAGAAATTGCTTCTCATTTGCTCAAAATCAGACTCCGTAAGAAAAAGATAGAGCCAAAAAGGTACAATGAATGAGAAATAGTTTGAGTTAAAAGTTTGAAATGAATTACCCCAATAAATGAGATTAAATAGGGTAAAATTTCAAAAGTTACTATTTATTTTTACTATTCATAATGAGAGAATTGCAAAGCTCAGAGAGAAAAAATTGTCAATCCCCATGAAGAATCATTAGTTCAAGGTTGTTGAATGACACCAACGTCCTACCCACTACCCTCCAGTGGTATGTTTTTTAAAACCTCCTATCAATTTTGTCATTAATGCTCATTTATGCTTTGAATCCATCATGTGTTTACCTTTGTAGGCTGATGGAGGCACTTTTTTTATGCGAGGACCTTATCCACGTGTATTATCAATGATTCAATTGCTATCAGATGAGGACCGTAGAGATATTTCCCACTGCGGGCTACAATTTTTGTTAGAGATGCCCGAGTATAGATTCAACAGAGGGTTGTTGACATCTTTGATAGAGCGATGATATTTTGAGCATAATATCTTCCACCTGCCCACTGGGGAGATCAAAACTACTCTAGAGGATGTATGGAGGATTCTCCACATACCTGTCATTAGAGAGTTACCTTATTATGATTTGACTAGATGTGCGTGCATCAAAGCTTCCATTTGAGTGTTTCAGGACCCACTGATTATAGAGTGTCACATCACTTGGGAGAAGGTAGAGAGAAAGGGTCTCACACTTCTGGGAGTGCTAGTAGGGTTGATTGGAGGAATCCTTATACCAGATAGGAGTACTCATGGATTTTTTATTGTATGGGGTATACTAAGTGAGGATTTACTGCAGAGTCCTTGACGTATGGCCTAGGGTACCTATCTCCTCACTCATTTATACCATGATTTACATTAGGTGGTCTATCGACATGATAGATCTATGTCCGTTGGTCTTATATTGTTGCAGATCTGGGTCTGAAAGCATAGCCTAGTGACACAGCCAATAGTAGCATGATCTCGTTAGAGAGATGCTCCGTATGTTTACATGTATGATGGAGATATGGTGTAGCCTTGCCTAGGAAATCTGGAGTATTGGAGGTGAGCGATTGATGATATGAGTGTCATGATCTAGAGACCACATTTAGATTGTGAGGAGTAGTGTAGCGATAGGCAAGAGATGTCGTATTTTTGCATTGAGCGTTCTCTGATTGGATACACTATGTATATCATTAAGAGATTCATAGTGACACGTCTTGTGATAGTATGGTAGGGCACAGCTGATGCCCCAGGGTATGGCTACATATGTGAGGACATGAGAGGAGGAGGCATAGTGGGTCATGTGATTGAGATATGATACCACACTCATTGAGAATCAATGAATAGTGCCTATTCAGTGGGATATTTCTCCTGATATTATAGATCTAGGGATGATTGCAGACTATTCAACATATTTTGTGCAACATCCTTTTCCACAATTGACCTCTCCTGATGAGGCAGTTCCTGCGATGGTAGATGGCAAGGATGATGATGATGATGACAGAGGCAGTGGAGCAGTCAAGGCTACTTCTCCTAGATGCTCTAGCAGTAGTGAGGAGAGCGGTGGTAGAGGTTGTGGTAGTCAGCTTAGACATGTCAAAGTATGGATCATAGGTCCTACATAGCCAACGACTACACAGACACCATCTTCTATAGAGGTTCCTTCCT
This sequence comes from Thuja plicata, assembly GCA_018584345.1. NCBI lineage: Eukaryota > Viridiplantae > Streptophyta > Pinopsida > Cupressales > Cupressaceae > Thuja > Thuja plicata. The sequence continues at coordinate 2,065,420 of MU226568.1, read as the reverse complement.
CATCACATGTTCCTCCTATTGTTACTTCTCTTCAAACTCCAGGCATAACATAGATGCTAGTTATATCACAATGATTATCTTTGGTTCAGATGCCATCCTCATTACAAATGCCTTCTGGGACATAGGTTACTACATCCACATAGGTGCCTCCACAGTTGAGAGTGATGAAGACTGTTAGAATAACTGAGAGGGGGTGAGGGGGGGGGGGGGAATCAGTGGTATTAAAAATAATTCCATAANACATAGGTTACTACATCCACATAGGTGCCTCCACAGTTGAGAGTGATGAAGACTGTTAGAATAACTGAGAGGGGGTGAGGGGGGGGGGGTGAATCAGTGGTATTAAAAATAATTCCATAAATCCAACCAAAAACTTATGTCTCAAATATAATACCCTCTAGTTATCTTTCAGTCCATCAAGATGTATGCCATAAATAAACTTCACAAATATAACCAGCTCGGTAAGATATATTGTTTATCTTTTCTAGACTTTATCGAATAGCAGTAAATAAACTTAGTGTTAACCGACCAATCTAGTTTCAATAATGTGTAAAGAAAAATATCAATACAATGAACCATATACACATTTGACACATATATTTTAATGTGGAAACCATGCTAAGGGAAAAACCACCTGGGACTGGTAGCCCAAAATAATTTCACTCTTCTGAAGTGAGCTCAGTGAAGAGCCAACCCTATTAAAGGTTACAATACACACTGTTAAGTGCAACCTTGTTAGAGGATTTAAAAATAATAGTTTTTCTTTTGACCTAGAACTCACTATGCTGTCAACAAGAAAATATTTTGATACTCTTGAGTATCTCAATACAATATGGACTGTTAAATCCCACTCGGTTAAGAGATTTTCTAAATCAATGGTTAAATTGATACAGTAAATGATCTGTTCAATAATACAACTTTAAATTATAGATATTCAGATCTATTGTTAGTCCAATAATACCTCTCTGATCAATGTTCGCTTCAGTTCCTTTGCTTTCTTTCTTTCTTTTGCTCGGTGACTGCTTTGTCCTTTGTTGCTCGGTGTCTGCAGAATTCCTTGGCTCTTTTCTTCAGCCTATATGATCAGATCTGCATGAAGAATTCTATCTTCACTAGAATATACTCAACATTCCTCTCTTCATAATGAATTTCTTGTCTCTTTATATAGACATGATTAGCCTCTCAATCTCCTTGTTTTTGTCATAGATCACTTCTTGATCCATAAATCTTGCCATGCTTTTCTTTATCCCATAAAGATTTGCTTTAGTTTTATTCCAAAAATCTCTCCATGATAACTATGAATAAAACACACTTTAAATATCTTCCATGCTTTAGTTTAACTATTCATTGAAAATAAAGCAATCAATCAGTCAATCTCTAAATATAGCTCTGCCAGCTAAGTAGTTTTTTCATTCTTGAACTTTAGTTCTATTCGGTCATCATCTTCATTTGTGCTCAGTAACAACTTTAGTTTACCATGGTGCTCAGTATACACTTGCTCGATAACACTTTCTCAGTAACACTTGCTCTTTGGTGTTCACTGTCCGTCGATGTTCACTATCACTTGGTGTATACTGTCACTCGGTATATATAAACGTTTTATATTTTACCGATAACATAAACTTTGTCTCTTCAATTCTTCAAGGTTATGACTGATATGTGTATGAATAATCAAACCATATCAAGTTGACATCAATGAAAATATAATACATTAACTGATTTAATGTCTTGCATTCAATTTGCATCTCGGTGATCATCAACTTATCATCTTCAAACATTCAATCAGTTATAGTTCATCAATCTCTCCCTTTGGCATTGATGGCAACACAATATAAAATATGCCATAACACACCAAACTTATTTTTCTATAACCAATTCAAATATCTGAATCTCGATAAGCTCTTCTAGCTCAGATTTGATTCTTTTTGTGTGCTCTCCCTTTCTTCATTCCCTTCAATGGATAGGTGTAGCAATTCAGTCTTCTGTCTTTCCCTTTCGTGTAGAATCTCTTCTCCCTTTGCTAGATAGATATGTAGTGTTAACTCTCTCCAATTCTCTCCCTTTTATGGATGGTTATTTCATTTAATATTTCTCTCCCTTTAGATGTTCTCTCTGAGGTATATTTCATAAAATATCTCTCCCTTTGACAACAATGTCAAAAAAATATTTCCAGCTTTGTAGTAGCCAACAATCTTTTTCTTCCTTTAAAGCTTTTTGTCCCTTGAGTGGACTAATATGTCATTGCAGCCCATATCTGAGCTTGCATCAACATGATTGATCTTTTGATAATGTGTAGACTGATGCAGCCTCCTAGTCAGCTTAGTGATTAGTAGACAAGGGATGAACCCCTAGTTTATTCCTCAGGTACTCAAATGTATCATTTGGCATTGGTTTTGTGAATATGTCTACTAGTTGTTCTTTGGATTGTAGATATTCCAGTATCACCTGTTTATCTTGTACTTTTTCCCTCAAGTAATGATACTTAATAGATATGTGCTTTGTCTTAGCATGCATCACAGGGTTTTTTTAAATATTGATTGCACGAGTATTATCACAACAGATAATTACTAGGTCAAGAATTTCTTCACTCATACCTTTCAGAAATTAGTTGATCCATGCAATGTTAGAGCAATTTGCAGCAACAACTACATATTCTGCTTCTACATTTGATTGAGATATGCATCCTTTCTTTTTACTTATCCATGTGACAAGTCTGTCACCCATAAAGAATGCTCCTCCTATAGTGCTCTTTCTATCATCTATATTTCCAGCCCAATCAACATTAGTATATACTTGTAGCTCAAATCTTCCTTCTTTATTGTACCACAAACCATACTCTTCAGTATTCTTCAGATATCTCAAAATTCTTTTAACAAAAATCATGTGTGACTCCTTAGGATTAGCAAAGAATCTTTCAACTATACCAATTGCACATGCTATATCAGGTCTAGTGTGTACAAAATACATTAGTTTACCAATCATAGATCTATATAAGGTCTGATTTACCTCAGTTGTCTTGTCTTCCTTTGTCAATTTGCATCCGGTTACCACAGGTGTTCCAACTAGTTTTGAGTCCTCCATCTTGAATATCTTCATAACTTATTTGATGTATTTGGATTGTGTGATGTAGATGCCTTCATCCTGTTGTAGAATATGTAGACCAAGAAAAAATTTGATCTCTCCAAAAATTTACATTTCAAATTCTTTGCTCATTTCATCAAAAAATGACTTGCATAGCATATCATTACCTCCAAATATGATATCATCAACAAATATCTCAGCAATCAAAGTCTGATCATCAATATCTCCTTTCAAATACAAATTATTGTTTCCACTTGTTCTAATAAATCCAATCCTAATGAGATAAGAGTGAAGTCTTTCATACCATGCTATTGGTGCTTGTTTCAATCCATACAAGGCTTTGTGTAGTTTACAAACCATGTTCCTCTTGTTAGGATCAACAAACCCTTTAGGTTGTTCAATGTATACCTCCTCTTCTAGTATTCCATTCAAAAATGTAGATTTAACATCCATTTGGTATACTTTGAATCCTTTAAAAGAAGCATAAGAAAGTATAATTCTTACTCCTTCTAGTCTAGCAATGGGTGCAAATATTTCTCCATAATCAATACCTTCTTCTTGTGCATACCCTTTGCATACCAATCTTCCTTTGTTCAGTGTGACTTCTCCATTCTTATTAAGTTTGTTTTTGAATATCCATTTGGTTCCAATGACATTTTTGTCACTTGGTTTAGGTACTAATGTCCATGTTTAATTCTTCTCAATCTGTTCAATTTCTTCATTCATTGCACTAACCCCTTCTTGATTCTCAAGTGCAGCATTAACAGATTTAGGCTCAAAATAAAAAATCAAACATCTAGTGTTAAGAGACTTGCTTCTGGTTCTCATTCCCACTCTTTTGTATCCAATGATCTAGTCCTATGGATGGTGTCTTCTAACATATTTAGCAAGTACAAGTTCAGATCTCTGATCTTCATTATCACTCGATTATGCATTGTGAGCCTTTTCTTGATTTTCGGTGTGTGCATCCTGTTGCTCAGTTGCATTGTTCTATTGCTTGGGTAAGATGCCAAGTTCTTCTATGTAGACAAATATATTGTAATCTTCAGGTTCTTTTCTACTTTCCTAATCATTTTTCTCAGCAAATTCATCCACTTTAACATTTTCACTTTGAATGATTTTGTTAGAATATTTGTTTAGACATTTATAAGAGTTGCTTTTAGTTGAATATCCTAGAAATATTCCTTCATCACTTTTAGAGTCAAGTTTCCCATTTCTATCATCTTTCAACATATAACACTGACTTCCAAAAATTCTAAAGTAACTCACATTTGGTGTGTATCCATACCATAGCTCATAAGGTATCTTATTTGTGTCTTTCTTTAATTGAACTCGGTTTAATGTATAGACAAAAATACTTGCAACTTCTCTCTAGAATGTTTGTCTGATGCCTTTTTCAGTCATCAGTGTTCTGGCACAATCAACAATTGATCTATTTCTCCTTTCAGCAATCCCATTTTTCCATGGTGTTCTCAATGCAGAAACTTGTCTTGTAATCCCATGCTCATTAAAAAAGTTAGTAAATACATCAGAAATAAATTCTCCTCCTCTCTCTGCTCTTAAATTTTTTAGATATTTTGTACTTTGTTTTTCAACTTTAGCTTTATAGCATTTGAATGCTTCAAATTTCTCTTTTAAGAACATGACAGTCATCATCAGGGAATAGTCATCAACAAATAGAATAAAGTATCTATCACCATAATAGCTCTTTGTTCTCATTGGTCCACATAAGTTAGTATGGACTAACTCCAAAATATCATTAGATGTATAGGTTTTTCTCTTGAAACTAGACTTTGTCATTTTTCCTATTTGACAATTCTTGCACATAACATGGTCGGGCTTTGAAATACTTGGTAAGCCTCTTACTTTTCTTTTCTTACTTATCTTAACCATGTTTTCAAAGTTCACATGACATAACCTTTTATGCCACAACCAAACATCTTCATTTATAGCCAATAAATAAATGGTCTCAATATCATCAAGATAGAATAGATTACCTTTTGTTTGTTCACCAGTACCGATTAGCTTTCCTGTTCCATTAAAGATCATTGCCTTTTTGTTCTCAAATGCAACTTGGTGTCCTCTTTTGTTTAGATATGAAACAATCAATAAATTATATTTAAGTCCTTTCACCCAATATGCATTTTCACATCTGATTAGATTATTCAACATGATGGTACCTTTTCCTTCAACTAGGCAAGGTGAGTCATTACTCATCCTAACTGATCCACCATTATAATATTCAAAAGTTTCAAAATTTTCTTTATCTCCAGCCATGTGATGAGTACAACCACTATCAATAATTGATACATCATTTGTCCTAACTTTAGATATGAGTGTTGTTTCAACATAACTTTCTTCTTCGTCTGAATCATCCTTCATAGCAACAAATACTACCTCAATATCTTCATCAGAATCAGTGTCAGAATTTTCAGCTTTGTTCTCAACCAGGTAACAAACCTTCTTGCCTTTGTCCTTGTAATCTTAGTTATCTCTTCTGTTAGATTGTCAGTTGCTTTTGTATTCTCAATCATCACTTCTGTCATACTTCTTTTCATAAGATCTGTCATTTTTTTCTTTCATCATTTCTCTTGTTAGGGCATCTAGCAGAAAAATGTCCAATTTCTTTGCAATTAAAAAAGACCAATGGTAATTTACCTTTATATATTACTTTACCTCTATGTAATATCCTAGTCATTAGTGCTTCAAGTTCATCAAGTTCTTGTTCATCACTATCACTGTCACTATCATTTCTCATAGTGTGTTTGTTACTAGATTTGCTTATTTTCAGAGAAGATTTGAATGTAGACTCAATAGTAGGTAAGAAACTATTGTCATAGTTTTTCATCTCAAATGAAATAAGTCTACCAATCAAAATATCAAGAGTAACATTTTTATTTTCTACTTCTCTCATCTCTTGAATTGCAAATACTCTAATTGCATAAACAGGTAGTAAGGTTCTCATAATTTTACTTACAATTGTTTCTTCCTCAAGTACTCCTACTCCACGGATAACATTAAAAACCTCTTTGATTCTGCTACTGTACTGAGTGTTCTCTCCTTCTTTCATTCTCAGGTCATCAAAATTTCCTCTTAGGCTTTCAGCTTTAGCTCTCAGCACATTGGTGTCTCCTCCATGTACAATCTTGAGTTTGTCCCACATTTTCTTTATAGAGGTGCATGATTTAACATCTTCAAATTCAACATCGGTTAGAGAAAAAGAAAGTTCTATCATCATAGAATTGTGTTCATGTTTCTCTCTCAATTGATCAATAGTCAGAGGTCCAGTAGGTACAACATATTCAATATCCAAGTGTTGCGTAACATCATTTCCAATACTAGATTGATGAAGTCTTATCCTAATTTTCCATGATGCAAAGTTGTCCTTGTTCAACTTAGGAACATCTCTTTTACTCATCTTGTGATCTTTAGCTTAAGTCTTTAAACTTTTCTTCAAAGCACCAAAGCTCTAATACCAATTGTTAGAATAACTGAGAGAGGGGGGGGGTGAGTCAGTGGCCTTAAAAATAATTCCATAAATCCAACCAAAACCTTATCTCTCAAATATAATACCCTCTAGTTATCTTTTAGTCCATCAAGATGTATGCCATAAATAAACTTAACAAATATAACCTGCTCGGTAAGATATACTCTTTATCTTTTCTAGACTTTACCGAATAGCAATAAATAAAATTAGTGTTAACCGACCAATCCAGTTTCAATAATGTGTAAAAAAAAATATCAATGCAATGAACCATATACACATTTGACACATAGATTTTAACATGGAAACCTTGCTAAGGGAAAAACCACCTAGGACTGGTAACCCAAAATAATTTCACTCTTCTAAAGTGAGCTCAGTGAAGAGCCAACCATGTTAAAGGATACAATACACACTATTAAGTGTGACCTTGTTAGAGTATTTAAAACTAACAGTCTGCGTTTTGACCTAGCACTCACTATGTTGTCAACAAGAAAACCTTTTGATAATCTCGAGTATCTCAATACAATAAGGACTGTTAAATCCCACTCGGTTAAGAGATTTTCTAAATCAATGGTTAAACTGATACAGTAAATGATCTATTCAATAATACAACTTTAACTTGTAAATATTCAGATCTCTTGTTAGTCCAATAATACCTCTCTGATCAATGTTCACTTCAGTTCCTTTTCTTTCTTTCTTTCTTCTGCTCGGTGAATGCTCTATCCTCTGTTGCTCAGTTTCTCAAGAATTCCTTGGCTCTATTCTTCAACCTATATGATCAAATCTGCATGAAGAATTCTATCTTCACCATAATATACTCAGCATTCCTCTCTTCATAATGAATTCCTTGTCTCTTTATATAGACATGATTAGCGACTCAATCTCCTTGTTTTTGTCGTAGATCACTTCTTGATCCGTAAATCTTTCCATACTATCCCATAAAGCTCTGCTTTATTTTTATTCTGCAAATCTCTCCATGATAATTGTGAATAAAACACGCTTTAAATCTCTTCCATGATTTAGTTTAACTGATTGTTGAAAATAAAGCAATCCATCAGTCAATCTCTAAATATAGCTCTTCCAGCTAAGTAGTTTTGTCGTTCTTGAACTCCAGTTCTGTTCGGTCATCATCTTTAGTTGTGCTCGGTAACAAATTTAGTTTACTGCGGTGCTTAGTATACACTTTCTCGCTAACACTTGCTCATCAGTGTTCACTATCACTTGGTGTATACTGTCACTCGGTTTATATAGAATTTATATGTTTTACCAATAACATAAACTTTGTCTCTTAAGTTATTCAAGGTTATGATCGATATATGTATGAATAATCAAAAGATATCAAGTTAACATGAATGAAAATACAATACATTAACTAATTTAATATCTTGAATTCACTTTTGCATCTCGGTGATCATCAACTTATCTTGAAACATTCAATGAGTTATAGTTTATCAAAGGACTACTAGCATAGGTATTCGTCTAGGGATTGAGATTGGATCACAGAAAGGTACCCCACCTCAGTAGAGTGCAAGGAAAATAGATGGTCATGCAGGTCCTCCTCCTTAGAGAGGAGTACAAATAGGTCCCATAAGTGTACAGGTACCCAGTCCTAGGCTGACAAGTATACCATCAAAGGGCATAGGTGATGCAACATTGATTTCACAGCTTTGTAGAGAGAGAGGTCAGTTACAGACCTGAATAGCTATCTTATAGGATCAGTTAGAAGACAGAGACATAGCTTTAGACATAGCATAGAGAGATTCCACCCTGCAGCATAGTAGGGCTTCATATTATCAAGTTGCATATTTCTTGGTAGTACCAGATTGTGCTGCTAGAGTTACACCATTTTCATGCGCATCAACACAGTTGTAGGGTGCCAGACCTAGCAAATCCAATGTTCCCCCACGAGGACCACCAGGGGATGATACATATAGTCATGATTTATTTTGAGATTTATCTACATTTTTTATGATCATGTATTGATATTACTGTGATCTAGCACCATTTTTCTTGATTTGTATGACGTATCTCATGAACATTGTTGATATATGATGACATTCTCTTGTTATGATTTTATTGTATCTTCATCGCTGATATGTTATGATTTATGAGATGATTATGATTATGATTTAACCACTTTACTTTATTTCCTTATTTTATGGATGTAAATGTATTGATGCATTTATTTTTGTATGTTTTTGACGCATATATATGTGATGTTAGATTAATGCCATGGATGCACATCTATGGATATAATGATAGGTAATGAAATGTAATGAATATAATTATGCAAATGATGATTTTTGTTTTAGTGATTTTAAAAATACTCAATCATAAGAGAAATGATATCTTGTTGAATGTTTGAAGTTTTATTTTCCCGCTTTAAATTTATATTATTACAGCCATTCACAATGTCATTTCCTAGAATTCCATGCAACTCCAAGAATGCAATGCAACACTAGAATGAAAATGCAGCTTCCATACTTATCTTTATTGGTGTTCTTAGATTCATCATTGAGCTTTAGTAGACCCCATTTTTGATACAACCAACACTGATACTCAAGAAATCATGTTAGTATGAATACCATTTTTTGGATACAAGTACGTACAATCATCACTAGTTCTTAGGCGACCATGATAATATGAATACTACTTGTGTTAGATGTTTTAATTAGTACAACCACCATGAATAATTTCTTTATTATGATAATATGAATACTAATGAGTTAAGTTTTGGTATTGCATTTTGACACAAGCATCAAGATATGACAGATCATGATGTCCTGGGCATCAATTGTGTCAACAAGAAAACAACAAACAAAGAAAATATCATATTCCTTCCTTGATCTTCTAGTACAAAAACTCATGAAATATATCCGGAGATATGATAATCATCAATTGATAAGATAACAATCTTGTCTAACATAGGTGTTTTCTTTGGTATTAGAATAAGAGCCTTTAATGTAGCTATAGCTTTGTCATCATAGACCTTGGAAAAAACCAATGTAGATCACAAGAAGAAATCAAAGAAAATATCATGCCCTCTGTCCTTGCATTTCAAGCATTAGAGCATCATTGAAGCACTCATGAGATATGATAAGGGAAAAACTGATAATGAAAAAGCACTCATTCAAAGAAAAATATCATAACTCCTTCCTTGTTTCTCTAGTACAAATACATCATAGAGTCACTCAGAAATTAGAATTCATACAAGCATACCATAGGATTGGTCATTTCTATACTTGTGTTGCTGATTAATAGATTCAATGTGATCACTTGATGACAAGATGAGTGTTTTAGAAACACTATTTTCTTTGTTGATATAAGATGTGACTTGATCGATGGTATTGAAAAATACCTTTGCTTGCTTCATGGTATTGAAGAAATACCATTGTTTGATTGAGTGATTTGGTGTTATTGAGAAATACCTTTGGTTGTGATGATTGATTTCCTCAAGGAAGATTGAATTTGTTCATTTTCAAGAAAGATGAGATTGGATTCCAAGCCATGGTGATTTGGGAAATGATGTAGCAATCAACTAGGGATGAATTCTTGCTTGTATTGGTCCAAAGGTCTTGAAGCGCTTGCTGAAGAGATATATGAGCACTGATAAATGAAGAAGTGAGTTGACAAATGACATTTATTTACCAGGTTTTCACCATTCGTAAGAGTGTTATTTTTGCTACCAAGACACATGTTTACCAAGTTTTCACCAAGGCACTGTTTTTTTGTTCTTTTCTCTTTTTCACTATTTTTTTTTTTGTATTTTTGAGATATTTGATTTTTTTTTATGTTATCCAAGCACATGTTTGTCAGGTTTTCACTAGGACAATCATTTTTCAGTTTCTTTTTTTGCTTTCTAGGATTTTTTCAGAACTTTTTCCACTATTTTTGAGTTTTTCAAAACCTTTTCCACTATACATAGCTACTTACAACAGTCTAGGCATAGAATAGCTTCAGATGATTGGTATTGATTGGATCAGGAAGTGTGTCTCCTTCTATGATAGCTAATTGATAAGCACCAGATCCAAATACTATTGTGATTATGAAAGGCTCCAACTAGTTAGGCTCAAAATTGCCCTTCTTTTCTCTGTGTTGTTGATTTTTAGGATTTTCTCGTAGCACTAGATCTCCCACTTGAAAATCATGAGGTTTGACCTTTTTATTGTAGTATTTTTTCCATTCTCTTCTGATATCCTTGTAGATTTTCAAAAGCATCTTGACGTCCTTCAGCCAACAGTTCTAGGTGTTGTAGCCATGAGACCCTGTAGTCATCATCTGTGATCAATACTCTTAAAGATACTCTTAAGGATGGAATTTCTACCTTGATTGGAAGAACTATTTCAGCCAAATAAACCAAAGAATAAGGCATAACTCTAGTTGGTATTCAAATACTTGTTCGATAGGCCCAAAAAGATGGGTTGATTTCAACATGCCAATCTCTTCCAGAATCATTGACCGTTCAGATTAGAATCTTGAGGATGTTCTTATTGATCATCTATGCATGTCCATTTCCCTAAGGATAATAGATGGAGGAGAAATATTGAGTGATTTGAAATTTGTAAGAAAGTTTTGTCAAATCCTTGTTTTTGAATTGTTTCCCATTGTCATAATTGATGAGGGAAGACTGTACCGACAAATGATATAGTTGAGGATAAACAGTGAGATTTTTTTTCCTGTTGTTGTGATTAAGGGTATAGCTTTAACCCATTTGGTAAAGTATTCAGTTGTTGTAATGATGAACTTGTGACCATTAGAGGATGATGGATAAATTTGACCAATGAGGTCAAAGGCCCACTGCTGAAAAGGCTAGTGTGTGATAAAGGGTAGAAATTCTCATGGTGGTGCATGCATAAGATTGTCGTGGATCTGACACTTCTTACAAGATTTTGAAAACTTAACGACATTTATCTCCATTGTAGGCCAATAGTATCCAATACACAAGAGTTTCTTAGCCAAAGTAAGACCATTAGAATGCGATCCACAAATACCTTCATGGACTTTGTGTAAAGCGTTGTTTCATTCTTCAAGATCTAAACATCTTAGTAAAGTATTGCATATGATATAAACCTACTTGTACAAAACTATCACTAAAATATGCAAACACAAATATTAGTCATTAGATTCAATAAGGGTTAGCATATTCAAGCAAAACTCAAAAGACAAGAAGTTTACACCATAACCTTCGATGATCCAAACAAGTGCACCCAAGACTTGTTGATTTGCTCTTAGAGATTTTTGTGGCTGTGCTCTCCCAACACAATAAAGTAAATCCCACTAAATAGAAAAAAATATGTGCAAGCTAAATGATCAAAAAGTGAAGAACTCAAGAACAAGTATTGAGAAACTTGTCTCAATCTCTCACCATGATTGAGAATGCAAGATTAAGCTAAGATGATGTGCATGATATTGAAAACAAAAGCTATGATTCATTCCATTATTCTTAAGATGTGATATCTAGATTCAAACTTGAACTAAAAATATGAAAGTGAACTAAAACGCTAAAATTCTTAAAGAATTCTATAGCTAAAATAGCATGATAATAATGCAAAAAAAAAGCTGTGTAGCAGCTAGAGTCCCTGCCTAATGTTAAAAAATAGAAAAAAGTATTGAGTGGTTAGCATAAACACTGCTCAACACTTCTCTTCTCTTCCTTGGTACAATTATGAATGACTAATCTGTAGCTGCTGGGAGGTGATTTGAACTTGTGGGAGGATAGTATTTCTACAACCATTTGCAAAGTTGACCTGAATTAATAAATCACTGCACAAACTGCTTTCTGCCTTAGCTGTAGACCATGCTTTGGTGGATAAATTTATATGGGGTTTTGTGCTTACAACAACATAAATTCTTATGCTTTCTGGAAGCTGAATGAAACATCTTATTATTAACAACCAATCTAATATATATTATAATTTTTAGAAGTACCCAGTGAACAACATTTGGTGCGTATGGTATGAAACTCTTTATGATACTTAAACAGTCTAGGATGTAGTAGCTATGTTCATATAAAATAGAAGATAGAGGTTAAATGAAATATAAGACATATTTAAGAAAAACAAACACTAAGAGAATGATAGAACTTTTTTTTTAGAGGGAAAGCCCAGAATAATCTAGTCTATAATATTTGTATGTCCAACCGAAAGAAACTAAATAATGTGGGTATCTTTTTCCAATTTGGAGGTATTTAGAAAACAAGTATTATATATGTTATGCTGTCTAATTCTGCAATATGAGTTTATAGAAAACTGTTGCATTGCTTGGACATGTATTCTTGCTGTAGATGAGAGCAATGTTATACGTCTGTTGCCATCCTCTTTGAAGAGACCCTCTACCAGTCTCCAACTGATGGATGTTGTTCAGTCATGGTGCTATTCTCATATTTTTTGTGCTTTTAGTTTGACTTGAACTCATACCAATGCAAAGAACTTGTAAACTGTATATTTTATAAATATTTAATGTAGTGTTGTAGATTTGAATAAAGGAGAGACTGTGTCTGAAACTAATAAATTGTTGAAAGTGCCAATTTTCATACCATCTTAAATGAAATGAGAATTCCCATAAGATCACTATGCAATAAAACTACACAATTTTTTTAAAGTTATAAACAAATTAAAGATAATAAATAAGAAGCGTCATCTCAAATTGTTGTTTAAACTAACTCTATAAAAGTAGACCTCTATTTTTCTTTTCACTTCGAAATCTATCAATAAGAAAGTATAGCAATTCAAAAAATTTATTGCAGCACTATCAAAAAGCCATTGTGCAGTTTAGTATAAATCATTAAGACTTCAACAAAGCAAATGTTGGAAGAATTTCTCATAAAGTTGTAGAGATAAAGGAAATCTAAACCATAATTAATTTTAAAATTCTCAAAACCAAACGGCGAGGGGAAATCCCATGAACCAATCAATTGTCCAATGTCTATTCAAACCCTAAATACAAAAGAGGCCTAGATTGTGTTTCTCTATGATACATTGGAACATATAGAGAGAGAAACTGAACATATTGCCTTCAAAATTTATTACAACGACAATCTGGGCCACATAAAATAAGTTTAAAAACTAAAAATGTCTTACCTAAATAAAAAATCAAAAGGCCTAGTTGATTGAATACACCTGTATGGACATATCTCCAGAGAGATTAAAAATTGAGTTACTCTATAGAATCTCTGAGGCAACACTTTAAAGAAATATGAACACGCATCAAAGACTTTTTCCTCTCTGATTTTTGTGTTTGGTTGTTAACCATTCCTTGCAGTCTTGATTTTTTTTCTTTACCGTGAATTCAACATAGAGTCTTCTACAATGTGAAATGTTTCACTATGAAAATGGAGAAGCAAATGAAAAAAATCATGGTGGGTAACGGTGGAAATAAATAAAGAAAAAAATTATGTTGTAGTATTTCCAGTGCTGCTTTCTAATTATAATTTCCAGTATTGTAATGGTGGTTACTCTATGAGAGGGGGCATTCCACCAGCAGACGATATCTCTTCCAGCTGCACAAAATGTTAATATTTCAGATTTGAAACCCTAGTTGGCCATGAAAGGTTGTAGATGAAAGTAGTATAACACACAGTAGAATTCTTGTAGCTTGCTCTTCACAAGTTAGGCACATGGTAGTTTATAGCATATGCCACCATTTGCATTTTCGGTTGGAGAATATTTTTTGCCGAAATTTCTTAATTAAAAAGAAAAAAAACCACCTGCTAAAATATAATGGGTGAATCAGAAAATAGAAAAATTCAACCAAAAAATAATTTAAATAATATCATCGTTTCAGACCATAGCTTAATTTTTTCCCGCACAACTCATGAGGCTGAACTAACAACTGGAAAGTGAGGTGAAAACATTAGTCTCCTGCCTATATAGGCAGGGAATAATAAGAGATGTATTTTCTCTTGGCAAGAGCTCTATTTATAGATTTTTGGAGGGAAGAGAAGGGCTTGGATGAGGTGGAGCACATGTGGCATCCACATAGATGCCACATGGAGGATACAAGGGAAAAATGACATGCCATACACAAAGTCAAACTCAAGCCTTTAAGGTTTGAGTGGCTCAATATTGCTCACACATTTGTGAGAAAAACTTGGAGAATGGAGTGGGGGACAAAAAGGTGGCTATATTTAAGGAAGTTGGGTGGCTTCCTTGGGATGAGTTTCTCACACATGTGTGAGCAACTCATTAGCACTAAAAATGTGTAAAATCACCTTCCTTTTTATCCTATTAGGTTGGATTAATTAGAAAGTAGATTTATTAGGATGAGAGTGATGTGTGGTAGGGTAGGTTTCTAGGTCGGGTTTAAGACTATTTCAAATTAAATTTAAATTAATCAAGGTTTAGAAGATTGTTAGAAAATGTGAGGAATAAATAAATTAAAATTTATTTAAAAGGGGATTAATGGAAGCCATGTATTAAATAAAATTTAATACATTAGAAAGGTATAGTATTTAAATTAAATTTAAATACTATAGAGAATGAACTATATTTAATTAAATAAAATAGAAGAACATAACAAATATAGTTAATTAATTAAAATCAACTATAATGTTACAAGAATATTAATTAAATTAATATAAGGATGATTCTTGACGTCTACATTTTTCTCCTCTTTGATGTAGCATCAAAGGTGGTGTTGCATCAAAGAAAAGAAAATAAGATGCCCTAGAAGGACCAGAAAGACCTAGGGTGACGATGGTAAAGGAGTGTGCCCCTCGAGAAAATAATAGAAAAAATAATTTTTTGTAAATTTTTCTCGAAAAAGGCAGAAAGAGGGAGAAATAAAAATTTCATGGCATGTCAGGAAGAAACAAAGCACAAAAATGGAACTAGGACATAAAAAGGGGGACCGGGATGGGAAACAGGTCCCAAGGGGGCTATAAATAGTCCATCGAGGCCCGAGAATAAGTCATTTTCACTCACAAAGAGCTAAAAGATGAGAGAAGAGAGAAGAAATGGAAGATGTACGAGATCTTTCGTAGCTTGGAGAGCACCTTAGGACCTACCAGCGACCCGCAGATGCAGGACCACCAGTGAGTAGTTGAAGGCCTCCCTATCCTTTCTAAATGAGATGAACCTAAGATATGCAATGAATGCAACTAAAATGATTCTAAGATAAAATGAATGCAACAAAATGACATGGATGTAATGCAAAATGGGACACATGAGGACAATGTTTTTGTATGTATCAAATAGGTTCAATAGACTCACTTAGGTAGATGGATATGGTGAATAAACCAAAACCTTGTCAAGAGTAAATTGCAAAATGCAATGCAACCTAACTACATGATTTGCATGTGATTTATATTGTGTTAATGTTTTGATTAAGTGAAAATAGGTTTTACAAGGACCCGAAACCTTTACAAAGTAATAAAGTTCAGTAGGTTTTACAAGGACCTAAAACCTAAAGAGTTAAGAACATATGTTCAAAAAAGAGAAAAAAATAGTTATGCCCGAGCACCCAAAAAGGAAAGGAAATAGGAAAACAAGCAACTAAACCAAAAGAGGTCCCATAGATACAACATTAAAAATAGGGACAATAAAAACCCCCAAAGGGATAGAAAACAGGACAACTACATTCTGTGCACCAGTTCCTCCATTTTGATGATCATAATCTGCATATTGCTGACCGAACTCTTGAGCTCCGTAGTGTCTTTGTCCTCCTTAGGACTGTTCTTCTTAGTACTAGCTCTGGTACGTGATCCTAGGCCAATTCCCTCTTTAATCTCTCTGCTTTCCTTCTGTTTGTTATCCCTATCCATTTTGTCCATTAGAATCTGCACATGGCCACAGTAAGCCTTGAGACTAATAAGACATTGTTCCCCAATTTTTTTAACAGTAGCCTCCAACCTCTCCACCTTAGTATTCAGATTTGTGATATGCTCAACATTACTCTCTTTCTTAGCCCTATCTTGGATGTCTTTGATTTTTCTCTCCATTATCCCCACTTTATTAGCAAATTATGCTCAAGCTTCAGAATTCCCTACCACTTCTTTCATTTCATTCAGACAAACAACCACCGATTTTTCCCCAATACCCATACTATTAAAAATATTTATCTCGGCCTTTATAATATCAACTTGTTTTATCACATTATTCTGATCATCAATCAAATTGCTTACCAGACCAGTGAAACCCACAATGCAATCTTTGTTGTCCGTAGAGAAATAGTGCTCCCCTATGTCCACATTGTCGTGAAAATCACATTCCTTACACCTAGAATCTTCATCAGTTCTGTTATTCTTTTCATCTTTTATATTTTCTTCTTCCTGCTTCTTCTCTTCAATTTTCTCCCTAAGACTGGTGTCATCAATACCCTCTTCTTTTCTCTCCTCCCTGTTCTTCCCTTTTTCCTTATCCTCCCTGTTCTCCTCTATGTTTTCCTTTAAATCTTCCTTGTCCAAAGTAACATTAATTCTCCTCTTGCTAGAGTGGCTACTCTTACGGGTAATTTTAACTTTCTCCTTACCCTCCCTGTGTTTCCTTTTTTTATCCTCCTTTTTCTCCTCCTCAATATCAGTCTTTGTTTCCGACTCCTCATTCTAAATCTTCTAATTTGTTATCTTTTTACCCTTTTTCTTTCCTCTTCCCTCCCCAATATCCTCATCACTATCCTTCTCCATTTTTGACCCTTCAGAGTAGGGTTTCTTCTATTTTTTTGAAACACCCTTTCTGTTAGATTTAGGGGTTTTAAACCCTTTGGACTCCTCTTCACTTTCTGTTTCTTCCCCATACATACTATAATCTTCATCCCCATCAGTCTCTTCTTCCTCCTTCAAGATATTCTTTCCCAACAACCTTTCCACTTTCTTAGATTTCAGCACCTCATATATGAGAAGCATAAGCCCTTGGTGGGATGCATGATCCCCCATCGGCTCTTTCCATAAGCTAGATATGGTAGCATCTAACAAACTAAGAAGATAGTAAGGTAAACTGACTTTAACCTTATGCCTAAAATGGTTTAATAACATGAAATGGTTCCCATACACCCTAGTAAACCTACCATCCAGAGTGACATAGCTGATGATCACATAAAAGACATACCTCCAGGTTCTAGAAATGTCCTTTAGATTATGGTAGGAAGCATCAATCTTGACCGGTCTATTCTTTTCCTTCTCATCTTCCGGGAAAGTCTCCCAAGCTTGACCAGTGTGTTAATGTTAGAGAGCATACCCTAGTTTGATTTTGCAAGAGGAGGTATGCACGATGTGTTAGAAAACAAAAGTGACATGGTTCCTTTGTGTGGACTAGACTCTCAGAAAAATAGGTTGTTAGGAACAAGGATGCAAAATATCAGGAATGATAGAACATATTAAATGTTACTCATGAGGAGATGTAGTACACCTCAATATTTTTTAGGGATTTGATATGCATGAATCCTTCCCCCAGTGAGGAATACATAGTCATAGCTAATCATCAAACATAAAAGTACTAACAATCTATAATACACAGATCATACCGCAAATGACAGGTATTCCAATAGGAACTTTCCATGACGAACCAAGATATTAAAGATCGAGGCAACCATGAGGACATATATAAACACAAGATAAAATTAGAAAAAAGGTATCATGACCAAGCGGTCATTCAGTCCAAACATTCTTTCCATGAACAAGTTTGATGTGATGATTGATTCAAAAGTCAACATCAGAAGGATGCATCGTGATGGACAAAAGATCGATTGATTGTGAAAATGGTGATTCACTGACAATTTCTTGTGAATAGAATAAAGCTAAGAAAGTCAATATGTCTGTTAATCTAGTGAAAAACATTTGTGATCACTGTGTCTGGAATAAAGATTAGTGTTATGGGGTAAGCTCACTCATGCGGGAATGCAAGCTTATTGCAGAAGTGGAAAGTGATCAGGAGACTACCTGCACAGATATGGGTATTGAATTTATTATGGAAAGGCTATGGATGCTACAAAAGGTAATGGTTGAAACAAATGGTGAATTTGACTACACATGGCGCCTAAGACAATTTTTCACCATGGTACTTATCCATTGCGCCACCAAAGTGGTTTTCACAAATAGATGGATTTTATCTTTTTCTTTTTGCTATTTTATGCTTTTATGTTTTTTTTGTTTTTATTTTATTTTTATTTTATTTTTATTTTATTTTTATTTTGACTATTTTGTGCTATACAACGGACTGCTGAAAGATCAGGCATAGAAGCACTTGAGATGCAAGATATTTATAGGATCAGGGATTGGATCTCCCTCTAGTGTTGCAATCTGATAAGCTCCAAACCCAAACTTTGCTGTGATTATGAAGGGCCCCAACCAGTTAGGATTAAATTTTCCATTCTTTTCACTGTTTTGGAGGTTCTTCATCTTGTGCTATAGGATGAGATCACCAACCTCAAACTGGTGAGGTTTGATATTCTTGTTGAACTGAAGGTGGAGGCGATTTTGATACATGCAGAGGTGGTTTAGGGAATTGAGGCATCTCTCATCAAGGAGTTCAAGCTCTTGCAAGCGAGAAACTCTGTATTCTTCTTCTAATAATAGATTCTTGAGAGAAATTCTGAGGGAAGGGAGCTCAATTTCAATGGGTAGAACAACCTCAATACCATAGACAAGGGAAAATGGAGTGGCTCTAATGGGGGTATGGATGGAAGTACGATAGGCCCAAAGGGCAGGAATGAGGTGAAGGTGCCAATCATGACCAGCGTCATTGACTATTTTCTTGAGGATTTTGAGGATAATTTTATTCGTAGCCTCTTATTGACTGTTACCTTACGGGAAATACTTAGAAGAGGTATGGTGGGTAATGCCAAATTTTCTACATAGTTTTATGACATCCTTGTTTTTAAAATGTCCTCCATTATCAGTGATGATGTCCTAAGGAATGCCATAGCGATAGATAAGGTAGTTCAAAATAAACTTTGATATCTATTTTCCAGTAGTGTAGGTAAGAGGGACAACTTTGACACATTTGGTAAATTATTCAGTGGTGGTAAGGATGTATTTATGGCCATTGGAAGAATCTGGGAAAATCTGGCCAACTAGGTCTAGGCCCCAGTGGGAAAAGGGCCAAGGGGTGATGGTGGGATGAAGGGATTGGGAGGGAGCATGTATCAAATCACCATGCTACTAATAAGGCACACATTTCTTCACATAGTTATAAGCGTCCTATTCCATGGTAGGCCAATAGTATCTAATGCATAACAATTTTTTGGCCAAGGTGAGTCCACTAGAATGCCCCCCATAGATTCCTTGATGTACCTCCTCCAAGGAAATTTGTGCTTCATCAAAATTTAGACACCTTATAAGAGTTTTGTCGAAGTACTTTTGGAATAGGGTGTCACCGAGGATTGTGTAACAGGAAGCGCGATGAATGAAGGTTTTTCATTGATTAGGTGTTAAGGAAAGTGGGGTATTTCTATCATTAAGAAAGGAATAGGTTTCTTGATACCATGGGGAATTAGGATCAGAAATTTCACACACCATTTCAGATTTTGGTTGGTCACAGGCAGGTACCATAAGATTCTCAACAAGAAACTTGCACTGTGCACTATGTTCTGGCATGGTATTCATGGACCCGATGGTAGCCATTGTGTCAGCTGCTTTGTTGTTAGTGCACAAAATTTGCTGGAAGATCAAGTCAGTGAAATGTTGTTTAAGGTCTTCAAGTGTGTGGCAATAGGGAAGCATCTTATCATCCTTCATTTGATATTCATCTAGAACTTGTTTGATAACCAATTGTGAATCACCTAATACTAACAAACTGAGAATCTTCCATTGTATGGCCCGCTGAAGTCTAAGTACAAGGGCTTCATATTCTGCAATATTGTTGGTATAAGGAAATTGTAAATTATAGGACTTAGGGATGAGATCCCCTTGCAGTGTAACAAACAAGATTCATGCCCCCTATCCTTTTTTGAGTAAAGGATCCATAAAAATAAAGTTTCCATGGGATACTCGGGGAAAGATTAAGGATTGATTCATATAGAAAATCTGTGATTAGTGGATGCTTTCTGTTAATAACTACATTTATCTAACTGATCTGCAATGAATTATCCATTTATAGCTTTCCGATTCACATAAATAATGTCAAACTCACTGAGGATCACAACCCATTTTGTTGTATGGCTAGTAAGAGAAGCTCTTGATAGGAGATACTTGAGTGGATCAATCTTAGAAAATAGGTGAATCTTATGATTGAGCATATAATGCCATAGTTTTTGTGTGCAGAAGACAATAGCCAAACATGCCTTTTCAATGAGGGAATAATTCAATTTATAAACAATAAGTGTCCCGCTGACGTAATAAATTCCTCATTCTTTTCCAGTGCCATCTAGCTGCGCCAAAAGAGAACCTAATGCAACCTTTGTGGAAAATATGTACAAAATCAGAGGATAGCAGTAATAGGTGGCACCAACATGGGTGGATTAGCGAGATATTCTTTTAGTTTCTCAAATGCATTTTAACAAAGGCAATACTATTGGAACTTGTTATTCTTGCGTAGAAGATGAGAAAAGGGATGTATTTTATCTGCTAGCTATGCCATGAACCTCTTGATACACTGGAGCTTTCCTTGTAAGCTGCATAATTGTTTCAATGTTTTAGGTGGTGGCATCTCTAGGATGGCTTTCACTTTCTTTGGATCCACTTCTATTCCTTGTCGTGACACAATGTATCCCAACAACTTACCAGATTGAACTCCAAAGACACATTTCTTAGGATTTATCTGAAGCTTGTATTTCTCCAATTGCTCAAAGATTGTAGTGAGGATGGGAATGGGTGATTCTTGTGTCTTGTATTTTCCCAAAATATTATCTACATAGTCATCCATGATGACATGCAGGAGATCATGAAAAATAGTATTCATTGCCTTCTGATATGTTTCTCCAACTGGTGCAGGAGCACCCTAAGGTCTTTGAAAGATCTTGTTAGTCATTTTCGCTTGTAGGTTTTTTTGGCCAACCATCTTTAAATAAGGACTAAGTTATAAATTCCCAAGTGTGTTTAAGGTTGGTTTAGAGTTAGTAGATGTTTAGGGTTTGCAAGTTTTAGAGTCAAGTTGTACCTAGGGGTCTATACCCTTAGAAGTCAACCAAAAGGTCAAAGGGTTGACCAAAACTCCAAGATGGGGAGATTTTCAAGTTTTTAATGTTTTTAGGTGTTTTAGGACCATTTTTTAAGTTTTGAAACCAAATTGGGCCATAGAAGTGGAAAGAAGGTCATTTTGACAAAAGTTGTCATGACAACATTTCCTAGTTTTTAGGAATTGGATTTTATGATGCCCAAATCCTGACATGAGGGTGCAAACATGTGGGAAGGGAGTATATAAGGTGACACAAACCCTAAAATGTTAGTTAGATTTCATTTTGTATGAACTATTTGTTGTGAAGGAGCAATTAGCACTGTAATTTGCAGACAGAGCCATCATCCAATACTTTAATGGATTGAATTAATGCATTGATAGTGTTCCTTATGTAGTTTCCTTATTCATTGTGGCATTGTTTTGATCTTTTGTGCATATTAGCTATCATTTTGTAAATTCTTTGTATTTGACTGGTTCTCTGTCCAGTTTTGGACTAGTCATGTAGATATTGGTTTTGCTTGAAGTTCCCGTGGTCCAAAACCCAATGAGCACTTGGAATAAAGTAAGGCCTTGTATATAGTATATACAATGTATATATAGTGTGTGGAGTGTGTGTGTGAAGGGAAGGTAGGAGAACATTTAGGCCCTAGGTGAGTATTGGTTACTCTGGTTAGGGAAACTGAATAGTACAATAGCAATGGTGATTGCTTGATGATTGGTATGTGCCAATCAAGGATAGAGGAGTGTAGGGGAATGTAATATAGACATGCTGATGGGAGGAGAAGTTTAGAGAATCTTATTAGATCAGTTAAAGAAAGTAAAGAAACCAGACCAATATTCATTCCCTAGAAACCCTCAATTTTAGGGGTTTGGCAAAAATCCATTATACGGACAAGGTGGGAACTTAAAACCTAGAAAATATCTAAGGTTAGAAAAAAACCACAAAGAATATGTAATTTTTTTCTAGGGGTGTTAAGGGATTTTGAGAGAAAATCCATCTTTTCAGTGTTTAGGAGGGCTAATAGGCCTAAAGAAGGCTACAATGCCTAGAAGACTAGAATCTTGCACCCAATTGGAAATTGGATGAAAGATCCTCAAGATGGGATCAAGAAGTGTGGAGAGAGACTAGAAGGGAGTTAGGAAACCAACTCACAAGAAGGAGAGTCAGTTGGAAAGATAGGTGACCAAGGTAGCCATGAAAGAATGAAGCTATGGTGAAGGGTTTTAGTGAAGGTTTGAACTTGGTGGAGAGCTCCTAGTGTGCAGGTAGTGGATCAAATTAGGATCCCCTGGTTAGGGTAGTGAATGAGACCCTAAGAAAGACCAAGAGAATGTCTAGGAGAGAGAAAGGAATCTCTAGGAGAGAGGGAGCTCCCCATGAAATTGGTATCAGAGCCATTGAAAGG
The DNA here is from genome assembly GCA_018584345.1 of Thuja plicata. Lineage (NCBI taxonomy): Eukaryota > Viridiplantae > Streptophyta > Pinopsida > Cupressales > Cupressaceae > Thuja > Thuja plicata. The sequence continues at coordinate 2,042,402 of MU226568.1, read as the reverse complement.
CTTGAGAGTTGATTGGTGTATGTCAGAGAAGAGTGAATCCATAGGTGAGAACATCATGGTGACTAATGCTGATTTGGAAAGGGACTTGTCTGAGAAGTAAGACAAAAATAGGATTCTTGAAGAAACAATGGAAGAAATAAAGTTAAAGATGGCAGAGGTTGTAGAGACAGCTAACAAGATGAAGGAGCAGATGAGTGAAGATAAAGACAAGGGGAAGAAGTTAGTAGAGGAGGAGATAGAACCAGAGCCTAACCCTCCTCTACCTAAGGAACCATTTCTCAAGGCACTCAAAGAATTGAATGGAAAGGCTATAGAAGGAATTCCAGTGTTCTTTGGTAAGATGGGTGCAGAGATGGTCATGGAATGGATCAAAGGTATGGAAAACCACTTCAAATGTGATGGAATCATAGAGGCACAAAAGGTAAAGATAGCCAAGTCTAGGCTAAGAGGGAAAACACTCATATGGTGGAAGTTCTTGTAGGAAGAAAGAGAGAAAGAGGGAAAGAAGCCCATAGCAAATTGGAAATCAATGGTGGAAAAGGTGAAGGAGAACTACCTTCCAGAAGACTATGACATTCAACTACACAAGAAGAGGCAGAACCTTAGGGCAAACAGATCTAGATGTGCCATCATACACTGAGGAATTTCAAAAACTTTGTCTCAGATCAAGAATAAAGGAGACAAAAAGAATCAAGGTTGCTTGGTGCCTTAATGGATTAAGGTGGAATATACAAGAAGAACTCAGTCTTTTTACCCTAACTTCCATTCATAGCTATTTTCAAATGGATTTGAAAGTGGAAGAGAAACTTTGGAAGAAGCAAGATTCTAACTCTAGAGGGAGAGGAAGGGGTAGAGACAATAGAGGTGGCCAAAGAGGAGGCACAAGTGGAAGAGGTAATGACAATAGAAGTCAAGGTGACTCTAGATATACAGAGAAAGTACATGAACTAGGCAATAGGGGTGGATAAAATAGAGGAAGAAGTTCTTATAACAGTGGAAGAGGAAGATCAGGGAGTTTTGGAAGAAGTTCTCACTTTTCTTCCATGAAATGCTACAATTATGGTCAGATGGGGCACCTTGCATATAGGTGTCTTAACAAATCCTCAGCCTCACAAGGAGAGAAGAAGATAGCCTATTTCCAAGAGGAAAATTGTTCTAATAAATTAGAGGTGAGTCTAGATTTAGAGAAAGGAGAACACCTCATGTTGAGAAGGATTTTGAATAAAACACCCACCAGAGATGAGCATAAGCAGAGAAGAGCTCTCTTTAGAGTCAAGTACAAGATATTGGGAAAAGTGTGTAAGGTGATAATTGATTTAGGATCCACAGATAATGTTATCTTTGAGGAGGCAGTGGAGAATTTGAAACTCACCAAGATTCCACATGTATGTCCTTATAAAGTTACATGGTTAAACAAGGGCTAGAACATCTTGGTAAATGAGCAAGTGTGGGTAGAATTCACCATTGGTAAGTATCAAGATAAGATAATTTGTGATGTGTTTCCAATGGATGCTTTCCATCTGTTGCTTGGCACACCATGGTAGTATGATAGGGAAGTTGTCCGTAATGGGAAAGAGAACAAGTACTCCTTCAAGAAAAATGGGGTAACTTTTAAAATTCAGTCTTTGATAGAAGAAGACATAGTGGAGAAGACATAATCCAGTACATTGCTAATGAGTGGGAAGGAATTCCTAAAGGATCTAAGGAAGAGTTGTCTATGAAATCATGTTAAAGCCAAAGGTGGAGGAGACTCATAAACAAGAATCCATACCAGCAGAAGTGAGACAACTGTTGGATCAGTTCAAGGATATAATATGTGAGGGTACACTAGCTACACTACCACCAAAGAGGGAGATAAGTCATCAAATTGAATTCATACTAGGAGCATCTTTTCTAAACAAGGCTGCATGCAAGATAAAACCAGAGAAAACAAGGAGATAGCCAGGCAAGTACAAGAGCTTTTGGACCAAGGGTTGATCAGAAAGAGCATAAGCCCATGTGCTGTCCGAGTGGTGTTGGCTCCTAAGAAGGGAGTTAAGTGGAGGATGTGTACTGATTCTAGGGATATAAACAGGATAACTATTAGATATAGATTTCCTATTCCTAGGATAGAATATTTGATGGATTGTTTGGGGGGTGCTAAGTACTTCTCTAAAATTGATTTGAAAAGTGGGTACTATCAAATTAGGATGAAGGAAGGTGATGAGTGGAAGTCAGCCTTTAAGACTATAGAGGGGTTATATGAATGGTTAGTTATGCCCTTTGGGCTTACCAATGCACCTAGTACCTTTATGAGGGTGATGAATGAGGTCTTGAAAGACTACATAGGTGTGTTTGTAGTTGTATATTTAGATGAAATCCTCATTTTTAGTAAGACAAAAGAGGATCATATGAAACACTTGGAGTTAGAGTTTAAGAAGTTGCAGGAAGAAAAGCTCACAATCAATCTTGAAAAGAGTGAGTTCATGAAGGAAGAACTAGTCTACCTAGGATTTGTAGTTTCCAAGGGTGACTTGAAAATGGATAAAGAGAAAGTAGAGGCCATATTGAATTGGCCTACTCCTAAGATAGGAACTGAAGTTAGGAGCTTCCATGGGTTAGCCCAATTCTATAGGAATCTCATTAGGAGATTCAGTGAGATTTTTGCTCCAGTCCTAGAGACCATTAAAGGAGGATTGAAAACAAAGTTTGTATGGACCAAGGAAGCTAATGAGGGGTTTGAAAGGTTGAAAAGAGAACTAGACACTCAAACTATACTGTTGTTACCAAGCTTTGACAAACCTTTCATAATAGAGTGTGATGCCAGCAACATAGAAGTGGGGGATATTTTAAGCCAAGAGGGAAGGCCTGTGACATTTTTTTAGTGAGAGATTGAATGAGGCAAAGTCTAGGTACCCTTCCTATGATTTGGAGCTATATGATATTGTACAAGCCCTAAAGAAATGGAGGCATTATCTATTGCCGAAAGATTTTGTTGTCTTTACAAATAACCAAGCATTGAGTTATATAAATACTCAAGACAAGCTTAGCTTGAGACACATCAAATGGATGGAGTTTCTATAGTCATACACTTTCACTATAAAGCATAAGAAGGGGGTGCAAAACAAAGTTGTAGATGCCCTTAGAAGAAGATTTCTCACCATTCAAGAGATTAAATTACAGAGTATAGGGCTTGAAGGTTTTAAGGACCTCTATGAGGGAGATTCATATTTCTCAAAGATTTATAAGGTGTGCAAGGATTTTGAGAACCATTTTCACAGTGAATTTGTAGATTATACATTGCAGAATGGGTTTCTATTCAAAGGAAAGCAACTATGTGTTCCAAAAGGCTCTATGAGAGAGAATCTCATATAGGAGAAGCATAATGGGAGTCTAAGTAGACACTTTGGATTGAACAAGACACTAGACTTAGTGGAGAGGTTCTATTGGTGGCCAAAAATGCAGAGGGATATAAGGAGATATGTAGAGCAGTGTGGGGTGTGCCAAAAGGCAAAGGGAACTTCATCAAATGCAGGTTTATATCAGCCATTGCCCATCCCAAGTAGAACATGGGATTGCATCAGTATGGATTTTTTTTGTGGGACTACCTAGGACACCTACTGGCTTAGACTGTGTGTTTTTGGTAGTAGACAGGTTTAGAAAAATGAGCCATTTTGTCCCATGCAAAACAACACATGATGATAGCCATATTGCCCACTTGTTTTTCAAAGAGATAGTGAGGATACATGGCTTCCCAATAAGCATAGTTGTAGATAGGGATGTGAAGTTTATGGGACATTTCTAGAAGACACTTTGGAGAAGGCTAGGAACCAACTTGTCACATAGGTCAGCTTATCATCCTCAAACGGATGGCCAGAAAGAGGTGATCAATAGGGTCCTTGGAAATTTTTTGAGGTGTTTGATCAAAGAATATCGACAAAGTTGGGAGCAAGTGATACCTCAGGCATAATTTGCCTATAATGATAGCACAAATCAGACCACCGGTAAGAGCCCATTTGAGATTGTTTATGGGTTACACCGTAGGGGTGTACTTGAGTTGAGAGACCTACAAGGTTATGAAGGCATCAGTGGACATGCTGATGATTTCTCTCAGTCAATGAGAGAAGTACATGAACAAGTTAGGAGGACATTAATGGAGGTCAATCAGAAGTTGAAGGCCAAGAGGGATGAGGGAAGAAGAGATCTACAATTGGAAGTGGCTGATCTAGTAATGGTACTTTTGAATAAGGAAATAATACAAAAGGGGATACCTAGTAAGTTATAGATGAAAAGGATTGGGCCTTGCAAGGTATTAGCCAAAGATTGGACTCAATGCCTATAAGGTGGAGTTGCCCAAGGAGATGTCAATTTCTCCAATCTTCAATGTGAAGGACTTGACAAAGTATAAGGGGCCAAAGAAGGATGAAGTACAATATAGTAATGAAGTGGATAAGGATGTGGAGGAGTTCAAGACTCTGGATCAGATCAAGCCACAAGCTGAGAAGATATTGGATTCAAGAGTGAAGAAGAAGACTAGACATAAAGTCTATATGGATCATCTAGTAAAGTGGAGGCAACAACCAGAGTCAGAAGCCACTTGGATAGCTAAGAGTAACTTCAAAAAGCATGGAATCAATGAGGAGTTCCTAACACCATAGGTACCCTAACTTGTTTGTTGCAGGGAGAGGATGGTGCAGGAGCACCCGAAGGTCTTTGAAAGATCTTGTTAGTCATTTTGGCTTGTAGGTTGGTTTGGAAAACCATGTTTGAATAATGACTAAGATATAAAGTTCCAAGTGTGTTTAAGGTTGGTTAGAGTTAGCAGATGTTTAGGGTTTGCAAGTTTTAGAGTCAAATTGTACCAAGGGGTCTATACCCTTAGAAGTCAACCAAAAGGTCAAAGGGTTGACCAAAACTCCAAGATGGGGAGAATTTAAAGTCTTTAATGTTTTTAGGTGTTTTCAGGCCATTTGGTAAGTTTTGAAACCAAATTGGGCCATAGAAGTGGAAAGAAGGTCATTTTGACAAAAGTTGTCAAAGTTGTCATGACAACTTTTGCAACTTTGCAAAGTTGTCATGACAACATTTCCTAGTTTTTAGGAGTTGGATTTTATGATGCCCAAATCCTAACATGAGGGTCCAAAAATGTGGGAAGGGAGTATATAAGGTGACACAAACCCTAAAATGTCAGTTAGATTTCATTTTGTACGGACTGTTTATTGTGAAGGAGCAATTAGCACTATAATTTGCAGACAGATCCATCATCCAGCACTTTAATGGATTAGATGGATTGAATTAATGAATTTATAGTGTTAATTATGTAGTTTCCTTAGTCACTATGGCATTTTTTTTATCTTTTGTGCATATTATCTATCATTTTGTAAATACTTTGTGTTTGACTGGTTCTCTATCCAGTTTTGGACCAGTCATGTAGATATTGGTTTTTCTTGAAGTTCCCATGGTACAAAACCCAATGAGAACTTGGAATCAAGTAAGGAATTGTATATAAAATGTATATATAGTGTGTGGAGTGTGTGTTTGAAGGGAAGGTAGGAGAACATTCAGGCCCTAGGCAAGTACTGGTTACTCTGGTTAGGGAGACTGAACTAACAGTAGCAATGGTGATTGCTTGATGATTGGTATGTGCCAATCAAGGATAGAGGAGTGTAGGGGCATGTAATATAGACATGATGATGGGAGTAGAAGTTTAGAGGAGCTCATTAGACCAGTTAAATAAAGTAAAGAAATTAGACCAGTACTCATACCCTAGAAACCCTCAATTTTAGGGGTTTAGTAAAAGTCCATTATACGGACAAGGTGGGAACTTAAAACCTAGAAAATCTCAAGGTTAGGAAAGACCCAAAAATAATATGTAATTTTTTTTAGGGGTGTTAAGGGATTTTGATCTATAAAATTCATCTTTTCAGTGTGTAGGAGGGCTAATAGGCCTAAAGAAGGCTACAAGGCCTAGAAGACTAAAATCTTGCACCCGACTGGAAATTTGATGAAATATCCTCAAGATGCGATCAATAAGTGTGGAGAGAGACTAGAAGGGAGTTAGGAAACCAAATCAAAAGAAGGAGAGTCATTTGGAAAGATAGGTGACCAAGGCATCCATGAAAGAATGAAGCTATGGTGAAGGGTTTTAGTGAAGGTTTGAAGTTGGTGGAGAGCTCCTAGTGTGGTAGTGGATCAAATTAGGATCCCCTAGTTAGGGTAGTGAATGAGACCCTAAGAAAGACTAAGATAAGGTCTAGGAGATATAAAGGAAGCTCTAGGAGAGAGGGAGCTCCCCATCACCAACATTATTAAGACCAAAGTGCATCACCTGATAATAGAAGGTACCCCAAGGTGTTGTGAATGCACTCTTGTGTTGATCTTCAGGTGCTATTTTGATCTGATTATAACTGGAGAAGCCATCCATGAGAGACAACATCTCATTTCCAATAGTAAAATCCACTATGAAGTCAATATTGGGAAGTGAAAAATCATCCTTAAGACATGCAAGGTTCAAGTCTCTGAATTCTATACAGATGTGGATGCCCCCAATAGGCTTGCCTACTAGTACAATGTTGGAGACCTATTAAGGATAGTCTATAGGTAAAATCACTTTTGCATCAAGCATCTTCTAAAGCTCTTCTTTGACTGCCAATTCTACTTGAGGATGCATCTTGCAGAGTTTTTGTTTGAAATGTTTCATGTTAGGATCCACGAAAAGATGGTGCATGAAAAGATTTGTATCTAGCCCAGGCATGTCTTTGTAGGTCCAAAAAATTTTTATTTTATGCTTTTGAAGAAACACAATCATGTCTTTCTTTTCCTGGTCATTGAGAGATACTAGAATGTAGGTGATTTGTGGATCCTCTTCTGTACCAATATTGATTGGGATAGTATCTTCAATGATCATAGAAGATATTTCTAGTTCTGATGATATGAATGGCAGGTCAGATTCTCCCTCCTCTAGCATGTCAAAAATATTTTCACTAGAGGACACATCCTTTATTTTGTCTTTTTCTTCATCCAAAGGTGCCTACAAGAGGTTTTCACCAGGGGATGTTTTCATATTTTCATTTGTTTTTTTATTTTTATTTTCATTTTAACTTTTGTGGCTAAGAGAATTGAACTAGATACCAAAGTAGAATTTCTTGATGTAGTGGATTTGATGCTCGTATTCTCAGAGATGCTTAAGTCCAAGAGAGCTAATACTACCTCATCCAAATCACAAATTTCTAAAGCTGGTGGTGAATCTTGTTGATCCCAGTCAATTAGTTTGGGGTTTGTGAGGGGATGGCAAGGGGATGAAAGGTTGGTTTGTGTAATGGTGAGGATGCGGGTAAAGTCATCAAGGTCATCTTTAACGTATTGGAAAGGAACTTCAAAAACCTCCTCTTCGATGTCTAAATCCGACATGGCTAAACAATAGTCCTTGGAGAAGTTAGTCTTAGTTTCTATGGAGCCCAATCCTTGTCCTCAAGGATAGCCATTTGCTATGAAAATTTTCTTCTTACCAGTTTCGTTTGTGCCAAGGCCATTGCCATGATATCCCATGCCTTGAATGATGGGAGTGGCCTTGATATACTTTCCTTTAGGGAATGTCACTAGTTTTTCTTCTTCTTCATTATAGAGCTAATCAAGAACACTAGATTCCATGTGCTCATCTGATAAAGACCCCCAATGTTCAAAAGTGGTCTTTTTGCATTACATAAGGTCTTTTTCTTTAGAGGGAGTTAGTAGTGATGGTCTCCCATAGGAATTTGGTGACAAAGGGAGTTGTTCGATGCATAGAGCACTTTAAAATTTGTATTCTCCCATGCCCTGATCCATAAAAGTAATCTTCTTTTCAGACTCATGGGTTTTGTCTTCGGTGACCTTTTATATTCCTTTAGATTGATCAAATGGTTTCTCTAATGTCTTTTCTGTAGCTAAGGAGATTTGTTGAACAAGTGTTCCTTGGTTGATAGGTTGAATGAACTAATTTAATGGACAATAATTTGATTAATTTCCTTCTAGTCTCTTGTAATATTGAAAGGGTTCAGGATCTCCTAGAATCATGATCTCTCTACCATGATGTGGAAACTTGAGGCATTGATGGTAATTAGAGGGTACACCTTTGATAGCATGTATCCAGGGTCGACCCAGCAAGATGTTATATGGTAGATCCAGGTCCAACACATGAAAAACAATATCAATTAGGGTTAGGCCCACTTGTAGGGGCAGTGTGATCAAACCTTTTATTTCTCATTCTTTGTCATCATAAGACTTTATTGTGATTCTCTTTGTCTACATCTAGAAGGTCCTCAGAAAGAATGATGTTTCAAATCATTTTAAATGTACACAAATTTAGGCTAGATCCACCATCTATAAGGACTTGTTTGATTTTAGTGGATTGGATTTTGTCTTCTATGTGGAGAGACTTATTATGGTAAAGATCAAGACCACATAAGTCCTTGTCAGTGAAAACAAGATGCTCTTGTGCGGATAAATTCCCAATCATAGCCTAGAATTGGGTGACGTTGATATTTTTAGGAACACAAGATTCATTCAGAGTATTCTCAAGGACTTATTTGTCAACAAGAGAGGTATGCATAAGTTCTAGGATGAATATTTGTGTAGGTGTCTTCCCTAACTAGGCCAATAGGCCATAATGTGAGGTAGGTCAGGCAGTAGTAGGCAGTGCAACTGGTAGATTTACAGATGCAGAGGGATTATCAGTAGCTTGGACAATGACTCTGGGTCTGCATGTGGTAGCACTGCAATCGGCATCTTTGAGAATCAAGGTGTTGACATGGGTTTTAGATGCTTTGATATGTCCACAAAAAGTGTCAAAGCCAAAGATATCATTTTCTTCTAGACTTCCGCATGTTCAATCATTTCCTGTGATGGTGTTTGTGGAATAATCATATGGGATTGCATTGGATGCAATGTTTTGATTATGTTGCGGAAAAGGTTCATTGTAGACTTTTAGCTTTGCATTGTATGAGGAAGCATTATGGCCTTCAACTTCAATTTTTCCATCATCAATAAGATCTTGTACAAAGTGTCTCAATTTCATACACTTCTTGGTATCATGTCCTTTAATGTGATGATAATTACAGTATTCATTCTCTCTATACCAAGAAGGCTTGGGATGATTCTCATAGAAAGGCCAAGTATTTGGATAGACTATCATTCCTTGATCTACAAGTTGTTTAAAGATCACATCCAATGGTTCAGACAATGTTGTGAATTGTCGTCGTTGTCGATTGTTGTTATTATCATTATTATTGTTGTTATTGTTGCAAGGGAACAAATAAGATTGATTGCGCGATTGAGATTATTGTTGTCAATTGCTATTTTGATTGTTGTTGGATGCTTGAACACTCTGAACATGTTTAGTATCAGTCATTCCATTGTTGACAACTCCTTTGTTTTTACTCCAAAATTTTAGTTTGTCATTGTTGGAAGGAGTATAGTGTTTGATGCTACCTTTTTGCAAAAGCCTATCTTCGATGTCTTTTCCCTTCTTGACAAGGCATTCAAAGGTGTCAAGTAAATCCATTTTCATTTGGAATGACATCTCAGAGACCAATTTCTTTATGAAGATGTCAATCAAGTGATTATCTGGTACTTTCCATGGCATACAATTTGCGATATGTCTCCATTGTTGTAAAAAGCTAGGAAAGGTTTCACCATTCTTTTTCTTGGTATTGCACAAATCAATGAGTGTTGCTTGATGTTCAATGTTATAAGAATATTGTCCAAAAAATTTCTCTACAAGATCAAAGAAAGTAGAGATTGACCCGCAAGGAAGGGCCATGAACCATTCTAAAGCTGCGCCTCCAAGACTCCTAGTGAAAAGTCTTTTTAGGTAATTTTTGTTATAAGAAACTTCTTGAAATGCAATGTAACTCTTTGAGATGTTGTAGGGGACATATCTCTCCCTTGCATTTCTCAAATTTAGGGATCTCAAAGTTTTGGGGGAATGGTTGCATTGTGATAGAATTTTTGAATGGATAGGGACAAATCTTGTCAAAGGAAAACTCTTTTTTGCCCCCATTCTACAAACCATACACAAGAATTTTGAGCTCGTCAAATTGCTCAGATAAATTTAGAGCATTGTGTAGAATATATTGTGGCCCATAAGATTTTCCTCCAAATTGTGCCGTCGAAAACCTAGTAGAGGTCATACTAACTTTAGGAGGGTTTATGTATTGGTAAGCTCGAGATGTATTGATTGTAACATCTTCATGCCAATTGTTGGGAATGTAGATGATGTAGATTGAGGCATGGAGATCTGCCCTATGTTTTTGAGATTAGCACTTGCACCTTGAGAGGTATTTTTTGTCGTATGAGTTCTATTATGTGAAGTAATGTTGGGAAAAATGCTTAGGATCTGCTAGATTTGTTTGTTGGTCAATTGAACTGTTGATGTAGTTGTTGATATAGGTGTTGATATAGGAACTGATGTAGAAGGCTCACTAGAAACTACCTTACTAATGTCACATGATGACGTTTCATTCAAATTGGAGGTCACACAATCGTACTTGTGACAACCATAGCTTTAGTTATGTTATGAGTGAGAAGTGATTCATCAAAATTAGCAGGAATTGTAATGCCATTTCGAATGAGGTTCAAGAAGATTTCTCCACTATTTTGACTAATGGCCTTTTCAAACATTTCTAAGTTATATGAATCCCTAAGAAAATCATTCACTTGTGTAGGTCTTTCTTCTTGATCCACTAACTTAGTTTCTTTGGGCACATTGGTTATGTCCTCGATTTGTGTTGCATGACCTTGAAAGAATTGATTAGCAAAAGGATTCTCCTTTTCAAAGGAAGTGTTGAGTGTTACACACATCATTTTTCTAGCTTGGGATCGAGTAAATACCATACAATGGCAAACTTAGAAGAATGAAAGATGAGAAATGTGAGATTGGGAGATGAAAGTGGATGGAGAAAAGGTCTTGTTCGTGGATTGATTTGATTTTTATTGATCAGATTGGATTGATTGATGCTTGATTAAGGATTAATTGATGATTGATTTTGATTTAAAGGTTTTAGAACACAACCTAGGTATAAAAATACCTTGTGATGATACAAACACAAAGGACTAAATTGGATGATATCGTTTACTACTTGAAGATAGACTTGCGATCTCAAGCAAAATAGGACATTACCAATGGATTTAAATTACTTGAGACGAACTAGTGGTCTAAAAGAAATGTTGTTTTTGTCTAAGGATGAAGTCATGCAATAATTTTGATTAAGGTCATTCAACCTAAGAAAGGATTGATTTGATTTGAAGTCTAAAGAGGCTTGATTCGATGCTCCAAAAGAGAGTGTGATGTTTGATGATGATGAAATAATGAGAAATTGATTTTAGAAACAAGAGGTTGATACTGGGGGAACTGGAAGCTTAACTTTCTTGTGCTTCTTGGAATTGGTCATGTCCTATAGCGAAAAATCTGATTTTGAATAAGCAATTGAATATTTTAGGACAAATGATTTTAGGATCTCATAAAAGACCAAATTTTGAATGTTTTGGCAAATTTTGAAGCTCACTGTTTTGAAGCAGAGATGGTAGTTTCAGAAATAGATGACAATTGCAGGTCACAAATGGAGAAACTGTACAGACGGTGATCTATGTAGATGAAAATTCTAGAGCAGAGATGGTAGTTTGTAAGTAGGACAACATTTTGATAATTTAGCAAATTTTGATCTCAGTTTGGTTTTCAGTGGATTTTTTCAATGATAAGAACTAGTTTCATCATAGTCAAAATAGAAAATAACAAGCACATTTCTTGAAAACAATCCAACAAGGGACAAACTAACCTTGGAGGATACAAGCAAGTGTGATAAATTTGTTTTTTGAGGATTCCGTTCGTGTTTTGATTTGTCAATGTTCTTCAAGCACTTCAAACACAACCTACCTAAGGAATTGGTGTAGCATGAAAATATTTTCCTGTAAACTTAGGTACACACCGTGTGTGTATTTTTTGGACCTGAAAACTACAACAAAACACTTCAATATGTCCTTACATTAGTGAGAAAAACATGAAATATGAGAGTAAAAGCACATAGAAATCACTAAAACTGATATATTACTTCCTATCTAAGAAGAGTATGATAAATGCTATAATTTTCCCTCAGATTAAGCATAAATCTGTGACACATTCATGCTAAGAATGGAATATTTAGAGAGAATGCAAGATAAATGATAAAGAAAAGTTCATTTTAAGTACACCAAAGAGATTATGAAACTACTATCAACAAAATGCATTTAGAATTCTACAAAATTAGAGCAGCATAAGGATGATTTCAAATTTCCAAGATTAAGGGCCCATTGAGCTCAAAATTCATTCCTTTTATAGAATAATTTGAGGAATGAGAGGTCAAGATTGATTTGTGAAGAGAGATAGATATTGAATCCTTGGTGATCCATGCAAGGTGATCCAAGTGATTTAACTCTCATTGACTAATGGATTGACTTACCATTTTGCAAGTGAGGAGTTGTAATAGGAGATTTATTTAATTCCTTTTAATTAATTACCTTACCCATGTATTTAATTATTTTTATTTAATTAAATAGACCAATGTAACTAATGTGAGTTAGTGATGAAATCACTTTGTTTTTAAGGAAATTAAATTTATTTAAATGAATTATGCTAATTAATAAAGTAATTGTTTGACATAATTAAGGGTATGATCACACTTAGGGAAAATAGGGTCTCTGGTCAGAGAAGACCAAATTAGGGTGGTTACATTTGCCCCTATTTGAATTGATGTGCAAGCAGTGCATTGATTCAAAGAATGTTTGATGTTGACTTCAGAAAGTTTGAGAATTCTGCACTTGATTAAATGAAATGTCTGATGAGATCAGTCTCGCACTTGATTGAACTAAGACTGATAGTATTTACTTTGAAATTTATTGAATTAAGGTCAATAAAACAAATATCTTAAAGGTACCAATTCTAAACTTGATCAAATGAGAATTGATAATATTGACTCCAAACTTGATCGAATGAAGGTCAATACAAAGCTGCTAGGAGCTCTGAGGTATCAGTTCTGAACTTGATCAAATGAGAATTGATAATACTGAATTTGAACTTGATCAAATGAAGGTCAGTATGAAGCTACTGAGAGCTTAATAAAGATTTGAGAATATGTAAACATAGATATTTGGCTTGTTAGCGTTGAACCCTTTTATCCAACAGTCCTGACTTAATCGAAGGAAACTGCCATGCCCCTACTCTTTTGATGATGAAGTCATTTTGATGCTTTTTGAGAAAGAATTTGATTGATTTTAAGTGTGATCATGCCCCCTTGGGAATTAAATTGAAGGAAAAAGAATAAAATCCCTCTGTAGAATGATATATCACTTGAACAGACCGATTGGATCGAGAAAGAATCAATTAGAAGAAATAATGAAGCGAAGGTGTGTTAAGAGAAAACACAATTTTACCAAGTCGACTATCTTGAAAATGTAAGTTTTGAGTCTGATAAAATGATGAAGGATCAATATTTTGATGAAGAATGTGCAATTTGTTGATATAGAACCTGAAAAACTGAGTGTGTAAAGCCTGCAAATCATTTTCTGAACATATATAGCGATTCTGCATTTTTGGGAGACTGTCATAAAATGTGTAGCATGCTGTTGAAAACATCATCCGTGTCTTCAATTTCATTCCCTATAATCAAAGAAGGACAAAATGGAATTTTGGTCATCTGAGAAGAGTTTCAGAGCTCTTAAATAGCTCAAAAAGGTCAATACAAATCTCAAAATTCACTTTTTACTCATTCATTTTCACTTTTATCCTTAGTAAAACCAGAGCTTTGCAAAGAAGATGGTGGTCCTCATGGAGAAACATTGATTCAAGCTTTCACATCAACATCAGCGCCCAACTGATTACACACCGCTGATGAGTACATTGATACCTACCTGATTATGCTCTCTATTTTTCATTTTGTCAATTTCTGCAGTAGTTATTAAGATTTTAGTTTCCAATCGCATCCCGTGTTGCATCTAGTTTTCTCACAAAATCCCAAATTGCACCCCATTTATTTAGAATTGTATCCTATTTTGAGGTTTTGTATCGCATGTTGTAAAATTTTGTCAGTCTTTAAATTTTGTCGCATCCTGTGAAAACAGGATCGCACCCCGTGTCCTGCATCACAGCCTGTCAAAATAGGATCGCTTCCTAGATTCCCCATCATATCTAGGAAATCATGCATCAGATCTAGTATTCAGGATCACACCCTATAAAAATAGAGTCATTTTCAGTTTAGGAGTTAGGTTTTTTCTAGTTTTGACTATTTTTCTCTTTCTGAAGGCCAAAAAGACTTAACTGATAGCTTTTCTGCGTAGTTGTCTTAGCTAGAATACTGAATTGAACCTGTACGTGTGTTCTTTTGACATATTGACTTTGAGGTAGTATCCTTTTAAGGACCTGACCCTTCACAATTCCTTGCCTTGTCACATGCATTGACACCTGATGAGTTATAGATCATAGCATGTCTTGGATTAACGTCGCTCATAGATTTACCTAACATCAAGGTAAATTGAGGGTTGTTGACTGCTCTTGCCGAGAGATGAAATTCAAATCACAACTTCCATCTTCCAACTGGTGAGATGACTATCACCCCTAAGGATGTGTGGCACATTATGCGAATTCCATTCATGGGTCGAGAGGTACATTTTAAGTCGTGCTCTGCTATAGTAATTGCAATTGTACAGAGGTACTTTGCAGATCAGACTATAGTCCATAGATATCTCACGTGGGACTACATGTATGATCACTATGATTGTTTACCTATGTATCTTGCTGGGTTGATTGTAGGTATCCTCATGCTTGACAAAGGTCAACATGGATTTATGTGCGGTTAGGTTGAGACCTTAGAGAAGATGGTCATCTTATCACGTAGATTTGGCTAGGGTATTTGTATATTATCCCACATGTACAATGAGATACATGAGATTGTTTATGAGTTCTCCTACAGTATGACAGTAGGGATTATGATATTGTAGATCTGGGCCTGAGAGCACATCCCAATTACATGACCAATTGTAGATAGACAGAGAGCACCAGAGCATCCATATGTGTATATGTATTCAAGATTCATCTAGTAGCCCCATCTAGGTAAGTTGGAGTACTGGCGCTATGTTCTAGATGACATCACAGTGGTCATTTGGAGGCCATACTTGGATTATGAGGAGTGGACATCAGATAGGCAGCAGATGCCTTACTTTTTTTAGAGTAGATATTTTATTGGTCAAACCTGATACATTGTTGAGCAATTTCTTGTTACTCGTGTGCTGTGGCAGTATGGCCGTATATAGGGAAGGTCACAGGATTTGATAGCATATGCACACATTTGGGATGAGGAGCCACAGTGGGGGGCTCAATTAGTATATGAGAATGCATAGCTGGAGATCAGTCAGATGGTCACAGTCAGATGAGATTATCTTGCTGATGTTGCAGATGTTGGGTGTACAGATGGATATCTTTCTCATTTGTTACAATATCCCTTTCCTTGGTTTACAACACTAAAAAAGGTAGCACCTCACATAGAGGATGCCTTGTATTATAATCCTGCAGATGATAGACCCGTGAGAGGTAGAGGTGGGGCTTAGAGGGATGGGAGAGGTGGGGGTGGGAGAGATGGTGGTAGGAATGGTAGATGTCCTCCTTAGGATAGAGGTTATGGACATGGTCAAGATGATGGAGATGATGGAGATGATAGGGGTGGTGGCAAAGAGGGCACTAGTGGTAGACGGACTCAGTTCAGTTTTGTACCTCCATAGATAGATCCATGTCCTTCACCAACTAGAGAGAAATAGAAGCAGTAACAACAACAACAATAGAGGCCATCGGGACAGGTATCAAGTGGAGGAGGTGGACCTCCTAGACAAGATCCTCCCAGAGATATAGGCAGGGATTCTGGCCGAGATAGAGATGCCTTATCACAGTATTAGAGAGAGCATGGGAAACTGAGAGCCCAAATCACTACTTTGGATACTTTGTTAGCAAATAGGGACATCTAGTTAAATTTATTGAGATCTTAGAGAGATGTCCATGCCTGCACAAATACTCATCAGGGCCAGAGAGATGCATACTATTTAGAGATTTCCATGCCCCCACAACTACTCATCAGGGCCAGAGAGATGCATACTATTTTGCATTATATTGTGCAGCAGTTCCAGAGGCACAAAGAGCTCTGTTGTATTCCAGAGTGGCACAATAGTCAAAGGGAGTGATGCCTCCACTAGCTCATCATGCTAGAGATGATGCACCATCTCCTCCTCCAGATCAACAAGAGGGTGGAATTCATACCTAATATTATACTTTTGATACTTGAGAAATTTTGTATATTTGATCTTGTTGTGATCATCCATTGTACTGTAGACATTTATACTTGTATATCTGTTTCATCATGATCATACTGATACTCTTTTGTAGATAGTTCCACATTTTTGATCTGTTCCATCACTGATATATATCTAAGATAGCTATTTTTGATTCTGATATGTGCATGGGTTTCTTTCTCTTGATAGATGTTTAGATTGATGCACATGTGATTATCTACTTGGTCTTTTGATGATATAGAATAGATTCATGTGATGACATCATTTATGCTCATTGGTTTATTACTGATATATAAATGTGTTTAGATGATGCTAGATGAATATGCAGATGTATGTTTTTGAGATTTCCTTTGTGCAAATATATGTATGGATGCACTTAGGATGAAAAAGGAAATGCAATGCTTGAATGCTTTGTTTTTGTATTTTCTCATTCTCATTTATGAATGCAATATGTATGCCATGGATATGCAATGACATTAATATAAGTAATATAGATTAAGTAGTTAAATTGGATTTCAGATAAGCCAGAAAATCATTTTGAGATCAATGTTTATGCTGTTCTAAAATGAAGCATGCAATCTTTAAATGCATCTACATGCAGACTCTTAGGACTGTCACTAATTTGTATACATTGTAGCATTTTTATCATCATTGGGCATTTTTGTAATGGATATCATCTGATAGTACAACTATCACTAATACCCACAAGGTATCATGAAAGTATGAATACTATGTGTATTGGATGCAATGTTGAAAATAAGCCTAAGCATCAAGGCATAGAGGCCAGGATGAATTGTCAGTTATCTCCTTTGATTTTAAAAATCATCTTTTGTTCGTGTGTAATGTAAGATATGTGACCCGCAATGACCTTAAATATTCATATCATTGGGTACATAATGTGTGATCTTCATTAGTGGTATGTCCTTCCACTTTGATTTTGCCTCCCTCAATGAGGTCTTGTATAATGTGTTTGAGCTTAACACAGTCATTAGTTGTATGTACTTTGTTCTTATGAAAGACACAATAGGCATTTTTATTCCACCATCTTGGTTTAACTTCCAGTTCCCATGGTTTTGAATCTGGTATCATGAGGACTTTGTTATCCAAGAGAGTCTTCAAAAATGTCTCGAGAGGTTCTCCTAACAGAGTAAATGTTCTTTGAGGTCTAGAAGTCCATGGTTTACTCTTGTTGTTCTCATTGTTTGCTCTTGGTATTATGGTTGTTACCTTTGTTTCTTTTCTTTCTTTTAAGATGTTTGTTAGATTGAACACCACTGGTTTAGGATTTGCATTGGATGCTTCTACCACTCCATCACTAACAACATTCTTGTTCTTGTTCCACCATTTAGGTTTTTTGTTGTAGTTGTTAGATTTGTTATCACTTTGGAGTGTAATTTCTCCTTTCTTGACCATGACGTCTTTAGCACAAATAGCATTTTTGATCATTCTATCAAAGATAGGTGAATATTGCATTTGTAAAGCATAGTTCATTTTGGGTACCAATTTGTTAATAAAGATTTCCATCTTTTTTAGATTCGGGTATTGCTCTTGAGTACCTTGCAAAGATTATCCTCCACCTTTGTAAAAAGTGTGTAAAGGATTCACCTGTTCTTTGTTTCATGTTACAAAGATCCATCATGGTTACATTATGTTGTATGTTGTAGGAGTAATGTTGGACAAATATTTGTATTAACTCCTCAAAAGATTTCACACTTGGTGTGAGTTTGGAGAACCATTCCATATCATTTCCCCCTATACTTCCCAGAAACAGCCTCATTAGGTAAGTAGGTTCACGCATGTACTCTATGCTTAGAGCACAAAATTCTCTAACATGGTCATATGGAGCTGTTTCTCCCATGTACTTGTCATATTTGGGTCTTGCCATGTTAGGAGGAAATGGAACCATGTTGATACTCTTGTCAAAAGGAAATGGACATATGTGTTTCACACAGTATTTTTTTGTAGGTTTGATCTTTTCTTGCTTGAGTGTTGCAAGTTCCATTTGCATTAGGGTCAATTGCTTGGTGAGGATTAAAATAGGTGTTTGTACCTCCTTTTCCTTTAGTCTCTCAACATCATAGTCTTTGGGAAGTCTGACTCCAAGAGAAGATAAGTGTAGGACATATTTCTCTTTGTCTTCACCAATGATCTTTTCCAAGGTCCTTTGGAACTTTCTACTTTGTTTGAGTTTGTTATACTCTTCTTCCTATATATCTTCATCACTATCCAAATCAAACAAATGATGACCATGATTTTGTTCTTCGTGTCTACTTTCTTGTTCATTACGGTCTTGTTCATCATTATATTCTTCAAAAGCTACACTCCATTCGTGGTGAGGTGCTTCCATTTTGGGTGAGTCTAGATCAAATAGGGGATTTCTAGATGTCTCTCCTTGTTGAAACTTGAGTAATCTAGGAGATCTCTCTAAATCATTAGCAAGGTATTGATTGTGTCTTATGTTAACCATGAAAGCTGGGACTCAACTTCATCAAAGGTTTTACAATAGTGTCAATAGGATTTCAAATTTTCCAAGTAGGTGTGTCCAAGTAGTGAAAGAGTGTTTGTGTTTGAGTGACTCCAACATCAGAGGGTTAGAATGCCTTAATAGTGAGCTGGGAATCAAGAGGTTTTGTTGAGTGAAAATAGCACACGTTTTGGGACCAATTGTGAGAATAAAAAAGGACATGCAAGGTAGACTTCTAAGTAAGTTGTGAAACAGTGATAGGCAAACCGGCAAGAGCAACAAGACTAGACTGAAGAGCCAAAAGGGTATCCAAAAATATGGAGTTTCTAAGAATGACATGTGTGCAAGTACCCAATGTCAGAGATGCAACTCCCTAAATGTGTGTTGTGATTTTCCAGATGTGAGCTGATGCAAACTAAATGCGAGCTTTGATTTACAGGATGCGAGAAAATTTCTTGTATGCGAGCTAGGAATTAACAAAAGCAAGAAAGTTCCCTAGATGTGCGCTAATGCAACCAGAAGTGACCTGAAAATTACCATATGCAAGCCTCTGATGGTTTTGCAAATTTTGTCAGTTTTGTCTCGAAGTATGTGAAATTTATTCTGACAGCCGAGTTTGTCTGAGACTTTCCAGAGAGTTTTAAACAAAATGTATGTCAGAGATTTAAATTTATTGCTTGTTTTGAGGAGATTATCTTTTTAGTGAGATTTTAGGACACATCAAGCAATGTTTTTTTTTTGTTAAGGTGATTAAATACATCCCTATTCCCTAGATTCTAGGAATATAGTGAAAATATTTTCTTGTAAACTCAGGTACACACTCACATGCTAATCAGAATACGACCATCACCAAGTACACAATGGCTCAAGTCATGATGTCGTATTAGCTGAATCCAAATGAAAGTGAGGGAACAAAATGGTGAGTATCTTAGGGAAATTACTATTTTCCTTGTACAAAGATTATCACCCTTTCGGAGATAAACCACGTAGTTTTTTACTACAAGTGTTGTTTAATTGTGGGCATCCATTCACAATCTTCCCCCATAGAATTATACAAGGAAAAATTGAGGTGTATAACCCTTTGAGTACTCAATTGTGTGTAGTCTTGCAAGTAAGATTCAAGTGGCTCCACTCTACACATAATCAATCATGTTCAAGGAATGATGTCAAAATTCTAGGAACGAAACCGACTACATCTTCTGAGGCTTTGGCCTACAAGGAAGGATATTATTTATAGTGAGTTGGAAGGGTTGGCATAAAATCTGTCCTCACTTGGGTCATCCTGGGAGATTTTTTTCTCAACTGGTAGACCCTCTAATGTTTTGAAAGCAATTACAAAGGATTAGTGACTTAAGAGTCTAGATTTATGATTCTTCAAATGAAGAAGAGCATACTCTCCTATTCCATGCCATTTTCTCCCACAAGAACATCAAACATGTTCATTTTCCTTTAAATTTTATAACTCAAAACTCAATCCCCCATGACGAGTTTTTGATTCTTCCAACTTGGGAAAAAGAGAAAATCCTCTAGTTGGACTAAGTAATGTGTTTAAATTTGATTTTAAGTTCCTATTATAATAATTGACAAAACATATAAAAGAAAAGTTTGTTTTTTCAATTTCCCCAATTTAAATGAGTTTCTTGTTCAATTACTTCCAAAAATTAGAAATATTTTCTTGTTCAATTTCCCCAAACTTAGTGAATTGCTTGTTCAATTACTTTCAACTTTAGAAAAGTGTGATTGCTTGTTCATTCTCCCCAAATCCTTATCAAGTTAAAAATTAAATTTTGAGTTTCTGATTTTTCTTAAAGGAAAAGAGCATAATCCTCTAATCAATTTATTAAGTGAAATAAAATGTACTTAATTTTGAAAGTTTGCGAAAACAAAGGTTAGGTTGAGCGATTTGGCAACCTATAGACCACAAATTAGTAATTGCTTTCCAACTTTTTAACAACAAAGTATTTGATAGCAACCTACAAGAAAATGTTAGGCCGTTCAAAACACAAAAACAGTCATGGTTAGTAGATTAGTGGTCAGACTTTAAAATTTTCAACATAGCTAACCAAATGCGATTGAATTTACTAGATGCGATCCTAGAAATCCTGGGTGCAATTAAGGATCCTGAAAATGAGCCTTTGATACTAAAGGTGATACCGAATTTAGCAGATGCAAGTTTAACAAGATATGATCTGGGATTCCCTGAATGTGAGCTTTGAAATCCAGGATGCGATAATATTTCCCAGATGCGAGCCTTTACAACTAAAGGAAAGCTTTGGCCACTAAATGTGACCCAGTGCCTGAAAATAAAGAACACAAATTAGCAAAAATAGACTTAGAAAAGAGGAGAAATCTGAGGATTTGCCCCACGGTGGGTGCCATAAATGTGTGTGTATTTTGTGGACCTGTAAGCTGCAACACAACACTTCAATATGTCCTTACTTTAGTGAGAAAAATATGAAATATGAGAGTAAAAGCACATAGAAATCACTAAAAGTGACATATTTCTTCCTATCTAAGAAGAGTATGATATATGTTATAATTTTCCTTCAGATTATGCATAAATCAATGACACATTCATGCTTAGAATGGAAGATTTAGAGAGAATGCAAGCTAAATGATAAAGCAAAGTTTATTTTAAGTGCACCAAAGAGATTATGAAATTACTATCACCAAAATGCATTTAGAATTCTACAAAATTTGAGCAGCATAAGGATGATTTCAAATTTCTAAGATTAAGGGCCCATTGAGCTCAAAGTTCATTCCTTTTATAGAAGAATTTGAGGAATGAGAGGTCAAGATTGATTTGTGAAGAGAGGTGAAGATTGAATCCTTGGTGATCCATGTGAGGTGATCCAAGTGATTTAACTCTCATTGGCTAATGGATTGACTTTCCATTTTGCAAGTGAGGAGTTGTAATTAGGAGATTTATTTAATTCCTTTTAATTAATCACCTTAGCCATGTATTTAATTCTTTTAATTTAATTAAATAGACCAATATAATTAATGTGAGTTAGGGATGAAATCACTTTGATTTTTAGGAAATTAAATTGATTTAAATGAATTATGCCAATTAATCTAGTAATTGTCTGACATAATTAGGGGTATGATCACACTTAGGGAAAATAGGGTCATGGTTAGAGTAGGCCAAATTAGGGTGGTTACACACACATGAGAGCTAATTAGAATACGACCGTCACCAAGCACACAATGGCTCCAGTCATGACGATGTATTAGCTGACTCCAAACACTCAAGGTGGCACAAATGTATGAGTGATCTTAGGGAAGTTACTATCTTACTTGCACAAATATTATCACCTTTTGGGGGTGAATCAGGTGGGTCTCTAGTTTAATAGTTCTTAATAAGGTCCTTCATTTGTGGCCACCCTTTATAGTTTTGCAAGCGAAATTAAGGCCTATAGCCCTACAAGCACCCAAAATGTATAGTCTCACAAGCGAGATTCAGACCTCTCGGCCCTACACAAGTTGAATGTATCTCCATTGTAGTCTTATAAACAAGATTGAGACCAAGATGGCCCTACAAGTGCCCAGTAAAGTGTACTCTTGCGTAGCGAGATTCAGGCAACAAGGCCATACAAATGAAGGAGCATTAGAGATAGAAATAGTCACGTCTTTCCTCTCTTTGGATTGAAGAAAGTTTTTTATTATAGTGGGGTGGAGTAGCCAGGTCCACTTGTTCCCCCACTTGGGGCATTCCCAAAAGATTGCTCTCTTGGAAGGCCCTCTAAAGGATTAAAATAAAACAATGGATTGGTGACGAGAAGGGTCTAGATTTCTAATTTTCCCACAAGGGGAAAAGTGCATAGTCTCCTACCCAATGTCATTTTCTCCCAAACACATAAAACATTTTGTTATTTCCCAAAATATTTATTTGTTTAAAACAAAATAAACATGTCTAGGTTTTTTATCTTCCAAAAGGAAGAGCATACTCCCCTAATGCTTATCTTGAATCACACAAACAATCTTCTAATTAATCTAGGTGCCTAAAAATAATATGCTAAGAAGCATGATCATATGCTTGAATGTATAAGGCAAACTGTAAGAACACAAGTGAGTAGTTTGAATGTTTTATGTCTTCTCACAATGTCCTACAACACACAAATTCAGTAGTTTGATGTTTGTGATCTTCAAAAATGGTGCTGTAAAACCTCAGAAAAGATTAGTAACATGAAAAATCAGACAAGAAATGATGAAAACTGTGAATCTATGTAGATGACAATGAAATGCCGTAGATGGCTATTTACAAGCACAGACACCAAAAAAATAATATGTGCAAATGAAAAAACTAAATCACAGATGACAATTTGTAAAACACAGAACTTTGTAC
Source organism: Thuja plicata (assembly GCA_018584345.1). Classification (NCBI taxonomy): domain Eukaryota; kingdom Viridiplantae; phylum Streptophyta; class Pinopsida; order Cupressales; family Cupressaceae; genus Thuja; species Thuja plicata. The sequence goes on along the minus strand of MU226568.1, from coordinate 2,019,273 downwards.
TTGCGTAAGATGCTGAAATGCACAGACGATGATCTCAGGCTGAAGACGATAAACCTTTGGAAATAGTGAAAGACCTACGCAAATGGAAAAAAATAAAGGGTAAGTTAGCCATAAAGCTTTAGTTAACAAAAATATTCATTTTACAAATTTTTCTGAGTTTAACTCTTAAAAATTGATACCCTGTCAAAAACCCGAGAGTTAAAACTGTAAAATATGTCAAAAATATGTCTTAAACAAAGTTAAGCTAAAGTTATTTTTAATAGGCAGAGATGGTAGTTTCAGGGTGTAGATGATGGAACTACGCAAATTTTAATTTGTGTAGATGGTATTCTAGAAATGTAGACAATAATTTCACAGCGGAGACGGGTCTACGAAATGCTTTTCCAGAATCACGAAAAAATGCAACAATTTTCAAAATTTTAAAATTTTAAGGGATGTGGGTCTTACTGGGCGTGTCAAAATGTATATGATATAAACCAACCTATCCTAAGCAATCACTAAAATATGCAAACACAAAAATTAGTCATTAGATTCAATAAGGGTTAGCATATTCAAGCAAAAACTCAAAAGACAAGAAGTTTACACCACAACCTTTGATGAGCGAAACAAGTGCACCCAAGACTTGTTGATTTGATCTTAGAGATATTTGTGGGTGTTCTCTCCCAACACAATAAATTAAATCCAACTAAAGATAAAAAAAATATGCAAGCTAAATGATCAAAACATGAAGAACTCAAGAACAAGTATTGAGAAACTTGTCTCAAGCTCTCACCATGATTGAGAATGCAATATTAAGCTAATATGATGTGCATGAGATTGAAAAAAAAATCTATGGTTCATTCCATTATTCCTAAGATGTGATATCTAGATTCAAACTTAAACTAAAAACATGAAAGTGAACTAAAATGCTAAAATGCTTAAAGAATTCTAGAGCTAAACTAGCATGATAACAATGCAAAAATAAGAGATGGATTTTCTCTTGGCAAGAGCTCTATTTACAGATTTTTGGAAGGAAGAGAAGGGATTGGATGAGGTGGAGCACATGTGGCATCCACATAGATGCCACATGGAGGACACAAGGGCAAAAGGACATGACATACAAAAAGTCAAACCCAAGCCTTTAAGTTTTGAGTGGCTCAAGGTTGCTCACACATGTGTGAGCAACCCTTGGAGAATGGAGTGGGAGACAAAAATGTGGCTACATTTAAGAAAGTTGGGTGGCTTTATTGGGATGGGTTGTGTGAGCAACTCATTAGCACTAAAAAGGTGTAGGAATCACCTTTTTAGCCTAATAAGTTGGATTAATTAGCAAGTAGTTTTATTAGGATGAGAGTGATGGGTGGTAGGGTAGGTTTCTAAGTGAGGTTTAAGATTAATTCAAATTAAATTCAAATTAATCAAGGTTTAGAAGATTGTTATAAACTGTGAGGAATAAATAAATTAAAATTTATTTAAAAGGGGATTTATGGAAGCCATGTATTAAATAAAATTTAATACATTAGAAATGTATAGTATTAAAATTAAATTTAAATAATATAGAGAATGAACTATATTTAATTAAATAAAATAGAACATAAAAAATATAGTTAATTAAGTAAAATCAACTATAATGTTACAGGAATATTAATTAAATTAATATAAGGATGATTTTTTACGTCTACAAGTATCATCGAAACCTCGTCGATACATATCATCCATGATGATCACGTGTTTTGAAGCTTGGTGAATAAGATTTTGTTTTTGGATATACCCTTTGGTAAAACATTTGTTTCAAGGTAGGTACGAATAGGTCCATAACAAGGGGAATCACAACCCAAAATTTGGTGTACTAGCTTGGAATCAGGATAGTTATAGGAAGGATAAGGTAATTCGTCTACTAGGAATTCATAGCATGCTTGATTATGTGGAAATTGTATAAGAGACATAAGATTAGCCATTGTGTCAGATGCTTGATTTTTTAATCTGGGAATCTGTTCAAATGTTATGCCAAGGAAATACTGCTTCAAGTTATCCACCATGTTTTTGTATGGCACGTGCTTATCATCTTTAACTTTCTATTCATTATTGATTTGATTAATGACAAGCTGGGAATCACCATAAACATGTAGTGTCATAATATGCCATTCTAATGCCATCTTTAGTCCATTTACCAAAGTTTCGTATTCTGCAATATTGTTTGTACATGGGAATAAAATCTTGTATGCCTTAGGTATTGTGTATCCTTGAGGTGATATGAATACTATACCTTCTCCAAATCTATGTTGTGCAAATGATCCATCAAAATACATCTTCCAGGTGTGCTCGGTGATCATTAAGATTGATTCATCTGGTAAATCAATGATTAAAGGAGTATCTCCTGCCAATGGTGCATCTGCCAATTGGTTCTCAATGAATTTTCCTTTGATGGCTTTCCTTTCAACATATTCAATATCCAATTGTCTTAGTATCATTTCCCACTTAGCCAATATACCTGTTAAGGTTGCTTTGTTTAAGAGATATTTTGGTGGATCAATCTTGGCTACCAACTTGATTGAATGTGCCATCATATAATGCCGAATTTTTGAGATGCAAACACTACTGCTAGACAAGCTTTTTCAATTGGTGTATATTTCAGTTCATATTGCACCAATGTTTTTCTAAAGTAATAAATTGCTCATTCTTTCCTATTTTCATCTTGTTGTGCCATTTGTACCCTCAGTGAGGTATTTGTTGCTGAAACATATAATAGCAATGGGTTTCTTTCTATTGGAGCCATCAAGATGGGTGGATTTTCAAAATATTTATTTAATTGATTGAATGATGTCTCGTATGATTTGTCCCATTTATGTGTGATATATTTATGCATAATCTTGGTAAATGGTTGTGCTTTGTTAGCCAATTGAGCAATGAATCTATGGATTGACTACAACTTGCCTTGTAATGATCGCACCTAACTGATATTTTTAGGTGACAGAATTTCAATGATGGCTTTTACCTTTTCTGGATCAACCTCAATTCCTTTAGCTGAAATAATATACCCTAGAATATTCCCCAAGGTAACTCCAAATGCACACTTTTTAGGGTTTAACCAAAGTTTGAATTGCTCCATCGTGTCCAAGATTTTGGCTAAATCTTGTAGATGATATTTGCGATGATGAGATTTCCCTAAAGTGTCATCCACATAGTATTCCATGTTCTTATGCATCATATCATGGAAAATTGTTGTCATTGCTTGTTGATATGTCACTCTTGCATTTTTGAGTCTAAAGGGCATGTCGTTCTAGCAAAATTTACCCCATGGACAAGTAAAAGTTGGTTTTTCTGGGTATTTTGGAGCATTTTTATCTGATTATATCCAGAGAATCCATCCATTAGAGACAACATATCATATTCGGCTGTGAGATCTATAATGAAATCTATGATTGGTAAAGGAAAATAATCCTTTGGGCATGCTTTATTAACATATCAAAAATTAGTGCACACCCTAATAGACTTATCATGTTTAGATACAGGGACAATGTTAGATATCCATTCTGCATAGGCAATAGCTCTTATAAATCCCATTGTTGACAGCTTTTCTAGTTCAACCTTCACCAATAGAGCAATATGTGGGTGCATCTTCCTTAGTTTTTTCTTGATAGGCTTCACTCTAGGAGCCATAGATAAATGATGTATGATTAAATCAAGATCAAGCCCTGGCATGTCATAATAAGACCACACAAAATTAATATTCTTTTCCTTAAAAAATTCTGTGAGCTCTTGTTTCTCCTCATTAGATAAAGATTGAGAAATATGTATGATTTGTGGTTTCTCCAGTACCAAGATTGATTGGTTGAGTGGGTTAAATGAGAACTGTACACCATTCCTGAGAGTGATTTGAGAGAATATCAAGTTTCCCATCCTTTAGTGCCTCAGTGAGGTTTTCACTACTGGACATGTCCTTTATTTTTCCTTTTTTACGATCTGAGACTGCCATAGAATGTCTTTCACCCTCAGATCTTTGATTAATTTTCTTTTTTCTTTTGCAACTGGAAAACTTGATATCCTTCATAGCATTAGAATTCCTAGTGGAATATGTTATGGGCTCTATCGCATTGAGATAACAAGCTATAGCATGGTCATTAGTGAACACGGGTATATCCATGGGTTCAGACGAAGTCCAGTCAATTAGGTCAGGATAAACAAGTTGAAGAGCATCATTTGGGTTGGTTTCACTGATTTCAAGATTTAGGATTGAATTGTTATTATTGCATTCAAATGTATCAACGAGGTCTATAACAATACCTTCCTAAAGATTGTTTAGATCAAGAATCTCCTCACTATTCTCACTTGAGTCATTGTCAATATTATGTGAACCAAATTTTAATGATCGTATACCTGAGCTTTTCCGTCTTCACGTCTTGTTCTATTATTGAGATATGAGCTTGATAGGATTCATTGAAACTCTGCAGGTTCTATCAAGAGTCCTATGTTAGCAGCAATAACGCTGGGCATCATGATATCTTGCTATTCTGTAGCCATGTTTTGATGATTGGCAGCATTGGAACTTTCTCCTCTCTTAAGCTGAGGTGCATATTGATGAATGACATCTATCTCTATATCCATAGTGGCATCAGACAATGAGTCCCATTCATACTCATTAGAATCTATTTTAATGGAATGAAGGAGATTTAGAACATGAGTAATTGTTACCATTTTCCCCCAGTTGGGATGACGATTTTCTTGTCCATTGACTTCTCATAAGAATCATGTTCCTAAATCTCATTTTTATTATCGTCAAGGGTTTGATTCTCTAGCAGTGACTTGTTTGTGTCTTCATCCCCTTTTGTTTCTTGAGTTCCCAAAAATGAAGGAATGTAGTGTTCACCTTGATAATGAGGATTGTCATCATGAATATGCAATAATCATTCATATGATTGAGGTGTGAATTCAACTTCTTCTTCAAATTCTTCTTGTTCTTCATAAAAAATTGGTCCATCTCGGACGAGGGGTATTTGTGTGCCTTCTGTATACCCTATACTTGTTTTTTCCTTGGGATTTTTGAATTGTGTCAAAATTGGTTCAACAAGACCCTATTTATTGTTTCCTAGGGGTCCTTTTCCTTGATATCCCATTCTTTGCATGATGTTTAGACCATGTCCATATTTTTGAGTTGCGATTTGGACATGTTTTCTTGATGAGTTTCATCCTTTTCTTTGTATAGCCATTTTTACACCTCATTGTCCTCTTATTCTTCTGCCACTGATTTGCCTTTCACAAAAGTTCCATTGTACATCATTTGTGGTTTAAGTTTTGCTGACATTGTAGATGATGATGGTCTCCCTTGTGATCTTGATGACGAAGGTAAAGTTGTTACAGAGAGTAGTTGATCGATTTTGAATTCTCCAATCCCATTATCATGTAGTTTTAATTTCTTTTCAAAGTCTCTTAGCATTGTTGCAGTTGAAATTTTTGGAGATTGTTCTTTGGAAACTTCTCTATTATGTGGGACCATCCTTTCATTTGATTGACGAACGTTGTTTCAAGATTGGAAATAAATAATTTCAGTTGGAATTGTGATCTCCTCTCCATTGTGTGGAAATTTTAAGCATTGATGAAAAGTGGAAGGGACAGCTTGCATTTCATGTATCCAGGGTCTTCCTAAAAGAATGTTGTAGGATACATTAAGATCTAGCACCTAGAACTCCACATTTCTTTCCATGAGTCCTACTCTGATTGGAAACATTACCAGCCCTTTAGATAATATCTCTTTGTCATCATATGCTTTTATGGTTATACTCTTCTTAGGGTCAATATATTCATCTGAGAATCCCAATGCTTTGATCAAACCTAAAGTGCAAATATTGAGACTCACTCCTCCATCTATCAAGACTCATTTCACTCTATGTTTGTGAATTAGAACTTATATATGTAGAGGCATGTTATGAGGGTGACTCGGGGCATTTTCATCTTCTTCAGAAAATGATAAATAGTAAGGTGTAGTCAAGTGTCCAACCATGGATTGGAATTTATCTATGTCCAAATTGTTAGGAACATTCATTTCAACCAAGGCTTTTTCCAAAATATCTTTATGTCATGGAGAAATTTTGAGCAATTCAAGAATAGATATTTGTGCAGGAGTTCTTTGTAATTGATCAACCAAACTATAGTTAGATGAGAGTGATGATGAATTTTATTTGGTTGTCGTGCGTTTTTCTGATGTAGGTAATTTGAAGAATCTCCTTTTAGTACCACTTTGTCTTGTCCTCTTGTCACTACATTAGTAGATTAGGATTTTTGTTTATTCTTGATGATTATCATAGTGATTCTTTGATCTCAATCCTCTAACATATTGATGGTATTATCATGAGATTATGCATAATTTACCCAATTTCCTTTCACACTAGATGATTCTCCTTTCTTATAGTTAGGAAAAGGTGTTTCGAAAGCTATTTGATCTTCATTTGTTTTGTGACCATCCCCTATAATGACCTCACTTTCAATCAAAACTTGTAACAATAATTTTAGTTTCATGCACTCATTCATTCTATGCCCTTTGTTTCGATGGTACTCAGAATAATGTGCATCATTCCACCATTTTGGCTTAACTGGTGGTTCATAAGGTCTTGATTCTGGTAGTGTGATAACCTTGTGAGAGATAAGTTTTTGTAATGTTGATTCCAAACATTCTCCAAGGGGTGTAAATATCTGTTTAGGAGCATGAGAAAAAGGTGGTTTTTGTTGATTGTTGTCTTGATTGATTTGAACATTAGACGCAACATTGGGATTCTTAGGAGGATTAGTAGTAGAGAGATTAAATGTTGAATGACAACTATTTTGGTTTCACATTTTGGGAATCTACTATTCCATCATTGACAACATTCTGATTCTTGTTCCAATACTTTGATTTGTCTTGGTTGCCATTGTTATTCATATTGTAAGAACCTTTAGTTTCTTTATAGATTTTGATTTCTCCTTTCCTTACTAAGGTATCTTCGATTTTAATTCCCATTTCAATCATTTTCTCAAATGTTAGAATGCATTGCATTTATATGTAATGATTCATTTTTGTAACCAAGTTATTCACAAAAATGTCCATCTTTTCTATTTCTAGAATTAACCGAGGATATCGTGCAAACATTCTTCTCCACCTTTGTCAGAAAGATATGAAAGGTTCACTAATTCTATGTTTTTTATTGCATAAGTTGATCATCATGACACGATGTTGAATTTTGTATGAGTAATGTTACATGAATCTCTCTATAAGTTCTTCAAAAGTTTTTATTCCCTGAGGTAATTTGGAGAACCACTCTACTGCTTGTCCACATAAATTGCGAGGAAACAATATCATTAGGTATGTTTGTTCATGAATGAACTCCATGCTAAGAGTATAAAACTCTCATATATTATCTTGAGGGTCTGAAATTCCTGCATATTTTTCCTATTTAGGTATATCCACATTGGGTGGAAATGGTGACATGTGTATACTTTGATCAAAAGGCATAGTATAAAATGTACTCATTGAGTATTTCCTTGGAATAGTGTCCTTTTCTTTCTTCATATCAAGGAGTTGAGTTTTTAATGCCTCCATCTATTTGACAATGAGATTCATGGGATTTTCCTCTAATTGTATTTTAAGTTGCTCCACATTGAAGTCTTGAGGTAATTTTATCCCTGTCGAAGCTAGATGCATGAAATATTTTTCCTTGTCAGCCATTAGGATTTTGTCCATGATCTTTTGAAACCTTGTGTCTTGTTGGACTTTCTAAATGTATTCATCGGTTATATCCTCATAATTTTCTATATTAGCATGAGTAGCACATTCATTCTCAATTCCATCCTTTTTATTGTTGTTGTCGTTATTGGTGTTGTTGTTTTTAGTCTCAGTTTTTGAATCACTGGCTCGAGGAGCCGAAAAAGAATCTTGTTCTTGTTGTGTTTTGGGTACAATTATTATTTGAGGAATGTGTGTATTGTCTATTTTTTCAAAACAACCACTTATTTTCCACACCATGTAAGATTAGATGATTCTTGATTTACAAATGAGAAACCTATCACCTATAGTTTCAATGTTTGATATACTAGCTTCACAATTGGTCAAAGTTTGATGAAAAATTGTTGATGTAGATTTGATAATGTTTGAGATCTCGATGAAGATTAGATTGACCTTGATAGTGATATATAAACAAGAAGAAGATTGATATGACCAATTGAGAGTAGTGTTAAGTGATTGAAACAAAGATTAATTAGTTTGATCTCCTAGGAACCAAGGTTTGATATTGAGCACTTGTGATGTTTGGACTGGAAATAGATGTTTAGAACCTTCAAGATTGAGTTTATTTTGATAAGAATAGCGTAGAAATGACCTTTGTTTTGACCAACAAGAATATAAGGACCAAATACAATGTTTTATAACCCATGTTTTTGTGCAAAGTGTGATTTTGTATGAACTTGTATGTAAAGGACTAACCACAGTTTGTAAGATCTCACCCATTCTTGAAGTGCTTGTAGGTGTTTTGAAATGTTCAATTAGTGACACACATATGCAAAGCAAAATGTTTTTCTTTTGTCTTGATAGTGTTAGATTTGATAAACACAAATCCTCCCAAGAACACCTGCATGCATGACAGTTACAAGGCAGAAGCAAAAGACAGAAGAAAGAAGCTATGGAGGCCAAAAAGCCAGAGACATCGTATGCAACAGAAAATAATATATTAACAATATGTTTCTATCAATTACAATGTGATGTAAAAACTCTGTGTAGAAAACTAAGAGGTGAATCCTTATAAAAGGAATCACGAAACCGTAAAAGGGAAAACCTAAGGTTAGCTTAAGCAACTAGAGTGAATAGGTGAGTTAGTAATTAGATCATAATGATTTAATTAATAACCCGATAGACTATTACTCTAACACCCCCCTTAAGATAAGCTTAGGGAGAAGCAAAAACCTAGGAAACTACTGCAGAAAGAAGGAAAGATGGGTCCCGGCAACAAGGCCTGATCAGGTACCCAAAACAAGAAAGGGAAAAGATGTCCCAGAGAGAGGAACACGAATGAGCAAGAAATATCTTTGAAGCATGGAACTGAAAACTGTCAGAAGAGACTGCTGGAACCCCCACTAAAGTGCATGACCAGGTAGAGAAGACAATGTCTGAAGAGCTGATCAATCGTACTAGGAAGAAATAGAACCAACAGGTGAACCCCCCCATAATGCTGAACTGGGAGAGGTGACAGGAACACTTAAATGCAATGCCAGAAACATCTGCAGAAGAAGAACCAGGAACACCAACAGTGCAACAGAAGTACAAACATAGGATAAAGGGCAGTGTCACCGACACACAGCATGGGCTAATGTCGTGGAAGGTACGCTCACTTGACAAAGGTGGATGGGCCAAAAATGGCATAATCATCATAACCCCCCATGGCACTTTATAATAGAGTGCGAGTACAACAACCATACAAGGTGTACATAGTCTATCGGGTTATTAATTTAATCATTATGATCTAATTACTAACTCACCTATTCACTCTAGTTTCTTAAGCTAACCTTAGGTTTTCCCTTTTAGGGTTTCGTGATTCCTTTTATAAGGATTCACGTCTTAGTTTTCTACACAGAGTTTTTACATCACATTGTAATTGATAGAAACATATTGTTAATCTATTATTTTCTATTGCATACGATGTCTCTGGCTTTTTAGCCTCCATAGCTTCTTTCTTCTGTCTTTTTCTTCTGCCTTGTAACTATCATGCATGCAAGTGTTCTTGGGAGGATTTGTATTTATCAAATCTAACATGGTATCAGAGCCATCCTGCAGCTGGTTGTTCTTATTTTTTTGAAGCACAGAGGGTTTCAGAGGTTTTATAGAAGGTTTTGTATGGATTTAGGGGGGACCTTTATTTTTGATCACTTTGGGCCCAAACGGACATTACCGTTGTGCTCAAAGCACCCAAAAACCCTAGAATCCATATAAAGTTTATCCATTTTGGACAACTTGGCCCCGATGCAAAAAAGTTTTGGTTTCCAGTACCGTATGGGCACAAAAACCAAGAAAAATTCAAAAAAAACATTATTTTAAATGTTTTTTTAGCCCTGCCCATTCATTTTCAATGGCGCAGCAGATCCGCCACCGCCGCTCCCCCACAGCCCGGCCTCCACCAGAGTTTTCACTGCCTCAGCGGCTCTGCGCTCCCGCCGCCCCGCCGGATTACACCGCGGCCCCGCCGCTCTGCGGTCTCCGCCGCCCCTGTGGCCCGCTCTGCTCTGCCGGCCCCGCTGGCCCTCCTCCGCAGCGGCTGCGTCGGCCCGCGCCGCTCCACCCGGCGCCCTCCGCCCCGCTCCGCCCGGCGGCGTTTTGTTTTAAACCCCCGCGGGCTTATTTTCTAAGCAAGCGGTCATATGGTCGACCGAGGGCTTTGCTCCAACCCCTTGCATGCGCCATTCGCCTAGGGGCCAGATTTTTGTAGCCCCAGGGGCTTATTTTTTGCCTTTTGGGGCCTTTCTGACCCTCCTAGACTGTTTTTACTCTATCTTGAGCATCCGGGGGTCTTTTTTTGACTTCCATATACCGTCAAAAAGCTCTTTCTGAGCACTTTCCGATGATGGAGGTTGGGTTTTTGGGTTCTTCCATTTTGACATCATTTTTTGCTGTTGACGTCCGATGTCTATTTCTGCCTTCTGGGAGTCATATCTGGCTCATCCGGACTCCATTTTTGGCAAACCAGATATCGTCAGAAAGCTGGTTTAGTGAACTATTCAGTTGCAGGGGTATTTTTTCAGATTCTACGCTAGGTTTTCTCTCCTCCAAATTTGGCAATTTATGCACTCTGGTGGATTACTTGGGTCTACAGGTCCTGGGATCTCCTGTTATGATTTTGTAGCTCACTCTTCTTTCTGACTTTTGAGCTTGTATGCTTCTTCTGATGCATTCTTTTCTGTAAACACACTAAGTTAAAGTGTCTACTTCTATATATCTGGGATCTTGTACACCTTGTATGGTAGTTGTACTCGCACTCTGTTATAAAGTGCCATGGGGGGTTATGAATTATTTGTGTTTAGAATTTTTGTGATTATTAGCGGTACAAGCACAACTTTCCTTACAAAATTGGCATAGTATGAAAATCCTTACTCGTAGACTCAGGTAGACACTCAAATGCTAATCAGAATATGACCATCACCAAGCACACAATGGCTCTAGTCATGATGTTATATTATATGACTCCAAACGCAAATGAGGGCACAAAATGATGAGTATCTTGGGGAAATTACTATTTGCCTTGCATAAGGATTATCACATTTTGGGAGTGATCTGGCTAGCTTTTAAGCCTAGGGTGTTTAGTAAGGATCTCTGTTTGATTGTATCCTTTGTGTCCATGCAAGCACAATTTAGGCGCATAGCTCCACAAAGCGTCTTGGCACAAGCAGTCACGTAAACATGATTTAGACCATTAGGCCCCACTTTGTGTTAGACGTGAGCCATGTATAAGCTCAAATGCAAATCAAATCCAAAGCTTTGGCCCCAAAGAGTAAATTTTATTAACGTGAGTTAGAGTAGTGTGGCTCACACCTCGTTCTAATGTGGGTCATCCTCGTAGATTTTTTCCTCACCGACAGGCCCAACTAAAGGATAAAGTGGTAAAAGAGGATTGGCGATGAGAGAGGTCTAGATTTATAATTTCCCCAAAGGGAAAAGAGCATACTCTCCTACTCAATGCCATTTTTTCCTATCAAGCACACAAAAAACTTGGTCATTCCCTCAAATTAAAAATCAACTCTTAACTCCCCATTTGAGTTTGTGATTTTCCCAAAGGGAAAGAGCATAATCCTCAAGTGGAATTAAAGATCAACTTTAAATTTGACTTTAAGGTGCCTATAAAAGAATGCTAATCAAATAATTGCTAAAATTGATTTTTTCATTTGCTCCAATTTCTCTACAAAACCTAATTTGAGGTTTGAGTTTCTGATTTTCCAAAGGAAAAGAGCATACTCCTCTATTCAAATTGTGAATAGAAAGAAAATTGTGTTAAGTTCTAAAGAAAAATTTTGTTTGACCTTTCGCAAATGGTAACCTCCAAGCACTCATTATTAGTTTTGTGTATTTTTCTCCAATTCTTTCTCCAAGGAATCTTTGGCAAACATCCTGTAAAACATGTTAGGCTGTTTGAAAATCATCAAAATCACAAAAACATCAAAGTTAGCTGATTAGTATGCATATTCGCCAAAAAATTAAACTACATTTTCTACTCTCAGGTCTCCAGACGAGGAAATAGAGACTCATAATGACACTTCTCAAAAATGACTAAAGAAGTACTACAAATGACGAATTACACCGCAGACGACTAAAGGTTTACCAAAAATGACTAAAGATCCCAGAGACAACTAAAGAATTACCAAAAATGACTAAAGGAAAAAATATACCTGTCATAAGTGATGAAAGGACAAAAATAGACAATGAAGGAATCCCTGGAACCGATGAAAGATATACCAGAAATGACTAAAGGCCACTAGAGATGATGAAAGGATTACCAGAGACGTCATTCTGCCTAGCTTTTTACTGTGTTCCTAGAACAGAGAGCTGATTTCACAAAAAATGAGGCATCTAGCCACACAGTAGGTGCCAAAAATGTGATGTGTAAATGTTGTTCCTACAAGAATGTTGCACACAACCACTCAATACGACTTTACATTAACATGTTAGCATCAAATTTAATCAAATTGAACCAAGAAACATGAAAAAAATGTCATATTTATCCCTAGCTAGAAGATTCACAAGAATTACATCAAATGCTCTCAGAATAAGCATAAATTCTTAGTAAATAGACAATCTAGGATGGAAGATTCAATGTAAAATGCCTAAAATGCATAAAAACATGTTCAATTATGCTCCATTATGATCAAATACATGAAATTGAACTAGATTAGATTGATAAAATGAACTAGATTATTGCTAGAATAAATTTTCCATTAGTTCTATACTAAAATTCACTATGCACCTATATGAAATGAGCTAGAAAGGCTGCATTATATAGATTTTTCCTTGGAGGGAAAAGACTTCAAATTCAAATTCGAATTTGATGGTTGAGATGCATCCACGAGGGATGGCTAAGATGGAAGCTTAGTTGATCCATGTGATTACCTCTTATTGGTTAGATGTTTGACTTTTGAGGAAATTTTGAAGGAATATTAATGTTTTGAATTAATTAATTTCCTTAGCCATGCATTTTTTCTTTTGATTTGATTTAATGACCAAGTTTAATTGAAGAATTAATACCTCTTGGTGAGTGATCTTGGATTGTGGATTTTTGATGAATTATATATTTAAACTGATCTATTTTAATTATATAATTGTGATGATATTTGAGTTGACATTCTTGATTTGGACATGGGGGACCTGATTTCAGATTAGGGCTTTTGAGTTCATCAGACCATTTTCAGGTGATTACACTAGTATTTATTAAGTGATACTTACTCCTTAGTAGATACTAGTTTTTAAAATGCAAAGTAGGTTATGAAAGTAAATGTTTCATTTTTTGTGCACGCAATTGTAATTATTATTTATTTAATGGTACATTATAAACCATAAATAAATATTAAATTAAATGCAAAAAAAAAACATGTTGGTATTCAGTTCAGATTTGAAAATTCCTGAAGGAGTTTTATTTTCTAATGGTGTAACTGAGAGAGACCTTGAGTTTGGAAGTTGTGGAGAGAGTCATGGGAGGTTTAGTAAAGTTATGAGTCTTTTTGAAGGAGACATCAGTTGTAAATCAGTGAAGATGACCTTTGGAGTAGTTAGACTACAATATATTCCAGTTCCCTCCCTATTTTCATGGGATTTACTTCTACATCTGACCCCGTGATTTACATGCAAATTTGATGAAGTTTGGAGCAGTTTGAGGTCATTTTTTTAGTTGAGTATCAGTTACACATGGCTTGGGGGTCTTCTTTCTTCAGTTAGCATTAGTTTCTTGGAGTTTTATACCCTATTTTTTAGGGATTTTCTCATGCCTCCACCCCTTTCATATTTTTGGGGTTTGTATCTCATCTTTTTGGGCCCATTGTTCAGGGACTTCATTATTTTTGTCAATTTTACATTTTTTTGCAAAATTGAGAATTATTGTATTGGGGCATTTCTGTGTAGATTTCAGAGATTCTATATAGAGACTGAGTTTCTCTCATTTATTTTTCTGTGTGCATCATTGGTTGTGAGTTATTGAATTCAGATATTGTGTTTAGTACCTTTATTTGATCAATATTCCTTAGATTATAATGCAAAATATGATGACCCATGGTGCAAACTTATTTTGATTTCAACATTTGAACTGTGAGAAAAAAAAAGTGTTTTCCTTTTTAGTATTGATACAGAAGCCTTTCACGGAGTCAATTTTGCAGGGATTGTCTAAGCGGGTTGTGCTTCATTGTCTTTGTGAAAAATCTTGTGAGATTTACTGCAAGTTTATTATCCGTGCATCACCTTCTAGTGTTAGCATTTCAATTTTTTAGCATGTCCTTTTACCCCTTTTCTAGTCAAAATTAGTTTTAGGTGATCAAAAGGAGGAAGTCAACCTATGATCTAGAGATTCGTTCTCATTTCCACCAATGAGAATGTTTACATGTTCCAACATGATTGCAAGGTTTTAAAAATTTCACTATGGGTGCAATCCTAATTGATAACAAAAATATGAGTGTTAAACATAAAACCAAATACAAGATATTCTTAGGTTCCCCAACGTTACTACAATCAACACATAACAAAATGACAAAGTCAAAAACTTATATAAATCTATGAACAAGATCACATAATAATGAATCCATATACATCAAAGTATCATATAGGTACATAGTATTAATATTCAAGGTCCAAAACCATAATTTGTCCAAATATATTACTATTTTTCTTGAGTACATATGTACAATCCAAATAACACACATCTCTTGTCAAAGATTACTTCATTAAATATTTACAACAATTGAATATTACATAACATGATGCACAAGATACATATAAGTATCCAACTCCTCGCTAACATCATCAATACATAGTCTCAGGAATATACATCGAGATACAAAGTACAATAGTATATTTATATTAACAAGGAATAAGAAGTTGCACAAAGATCACATTGATGAAGCAGGATCCCTCCAAGCTCACAAACTTAGATAATACAAATTAATGAAAAAAAAATTCTAACTAACCAAAGCAGAACCTTGAGGCCCACTCCTCTTAGCTTGGAGATAAAACAAGGCCCCACACCACACAAGAAGCACAACAAGACTATAACCCATAAATCAAAATCATAAGAAAATTAAGCATGACATAACATATTCCTAAGGGATATAATAAAATAACATAAAGGCACACACATGATACAGACAAGAGATACAAATAAGAATCTAGCAAGAATACCACATTATACAAGAAGGTACCACAAGATACCAACAAAGAAAAAATAGATACCAAAGGTGAACCACAAGAAAAACTAAAGGGAATCTTACAACACATGTAGCAGAGTGTCATCACATAGTTCTCCACTATCATGAGTTATATTGGCATGTCTCTCTAGACCCCAGGCCCCAGGTAAGAACTCATTTAGAATCGACAAGATTTTGTAAGGACAAGGAAGTCAATTTTCCATATCAATGCCCCATGGACGACCAGGCCTTCTCCAACCCATCCATGGTCCATGTAGGATCTCTCATGGCTATGGGAAAGGAAACTCAATTATCTTGATTGATGTGTAAACCCAACCTAGTTTATTTTTATTACATTTTCACTTGATTACAACTCCATAATGGGTTATCGTGATCTGACCACTTAGGGCCTTGACCCTCATTTTGATCCACTCTCCTAGAGATGCTCTTAGAAAAACCTCCCTTGTGTTGATGATTAGTGACCAACACTTAGTCATTTACTTAGGCAGTTTTAGTTGGCTATCACTGTGGCCAAGCTAAAACTATCCAAGGCTGAGAAACATTGCCGAGCAGTATTCAGGTTTCCAAGTTACATCATGCCAAGCCAAGTAGGATACATAGTGTCGAGTGATAGAGATGTTAAGTGCTGAGAAAAATAATTTTTGTATACATGTCTGGATTAATTCAAACTTTGACGATAAGTGTTCAGGCTGACTTGCATAAGCTTTTTGGGCTGACTTATGTACACATTTAATATTTTCCTACAGAGTTAATTATGGATTTAAATCTTTTATCCTATGCATGACCTATTGTAATTATTAATTGTAATATCTTGGAGGCATGAGTATTAGATCTTGATCGTTGATCTAGATCTTTCTACCAGACTTGAATAGATATATAAGATTGCTTCTTAACCCTATTTTGTGTGTGTGGAGAGAAGTGTTGACTGCATTTTCAAGTGAAATGCACATAGGGTTATTCTGTTAAGAAGCATAGATCAAGTAGAGTGACAGAATAGTGAACAATAGAGTAAAGACATATCAGATTGTGAGATCACAGAAGGTACTGGAAAGAGGAGATCCATCATCAACATCTAAGTGCATAACGAAGGATCATTACTTGAAACATTCTAATCATTGTGTCAAGTGAAATATCTTAACAGAGTGGTTCTAGCTGACCTTTCTAAATCTCCTAACAGAGTGCTTACTTTATTGTAAGTTGAAATCCTTTCACAAGGTAGATTGTAATGATCTTTAGCTCTTAACTAGGTAGACCTTTAACTATGCAGATTGCATTTTGTAATCAAATTTTGTAGCCCTAACATGCACACTTTATTGTTGTAGTAGTGAAGAATTTTGTGGGTGTCATCCCCACCCCAGTTTTATCTATTTGGGTTTCTGGGTTACAAAGTTCTTGTGTTATGATTTATATATTTCATTGTGTGGATTGTATTTGATGTTACATTAGATTCATATATGTATGAATGTGGATCAGTTTCTTTTAAGCATTTAAATTTGAAGATCTGATTCACCCCTCCTCTCAGTATCTTGCTTTCCCATTATTGTATTTCTAAAAATTGGTATCAGAGCTCAGTTCTCTAGAAAGTTATAATCAGCTTGAGAATACAGATCTTGAGATGGAGATCTACAAGATGGGTAAAGTCATTAAGAATCAAAAGATTTATATTTAGCTCGCACTACAATAGCTTGAGACAACAAGAAAGGAATTAAAGAAGTCCTTGATAGCAAGGAAAGATTTGGCCAAACAAATGAATGACACTTATTATCAGGAAGAGGACACCACAAATCTATTTGAAATGGGGATTCTACTAAGAGTGATGCATCAATAGAAGATCTACTAAAAAAGAACAATGCACTATGTGAAGAAGTTAGAAACTTAAAAAAGGAACAAGAAGCCCAATCAATAAGAATGTGTGAAGTTGTTGAACGGAAAAAGAAAGCCGAAGATGACAAGGCTATGGCAGAAGAAGACAAAAGAGTGATGACTATAAGACTTGATGAAAGAACACATGATGTACAAACAATGATAGTCAATCAAGTTGACATGGAAAATCAACTGCTACTTGTGAATCAGGTGATCAGTAGGAAAGACATGGAGATTGTAAATCTTAGATCTGAGAACAGTCAGTTGAAAGATGAATTGAGATCTGAGAAAGATCTTAACAATAGAGTGAATGATCCCAATGCAGCTTTGAGCTACTTTGAACAACTAGTGGAAGCATCAAGAAGACCTAAAGATTATTCTAGATTAGGTCACACTAAACAACATACAACCACTGAAGAAGGAGAATCTGTTAGTAATAACTAAGAGGGGGGGTGAATCAGTGGCCTCAAAAATTTATCCTTTAAAATTTAATCCACCAATCAATACACCTCAGATTATTAAGTCCCTACAAGATGCATGCCTTGAAATACTTAAAATAATTAACTGTCTGTCAGTTTACCTTGTCTGTTCTTATTCTCCTTGCTTACCGATAAGCAATAAAACTTATTTACTGATGCTCAGTAAATATGCAGAGTATACCAATCAATCTATAAATGCATATGTGAAATTTAAAACAATAAAGTAATAGTCCATACACACATAACACATGAATTTTAATGTGGAAACCCTGTTAAGGGAAAAAACCACTAGGACGTGTACCCCAAATTTTCACTCTTCTGAAGTGAGCCATGTTAGGAGCAAACCTTGTTAAAGGTTACAAACACACTGTTAAGTGTGACCTTGTTGGAGCATTTTTATACATAGTTTGTCACTTAGTATTTGACATCTACACTACCATGCTTGAATCATCCTTCTTCTTAGACTGTCAATAGGCTTTATGCTAATCTTACTACCATCCTTGAATCAACGTCCTTCTAAGACTGTCAATAGGCTTTAGGTAAGACCAATGCTACTTTCATGAATCAACCTTTTTGGTAATCTATTAGGATATACCTCAATTGTAGAAGACTATTAAGTCCTGCTCTGTTAAGGGACTTGATGCTTCAATGGTTAAACTGAAACATAATGACCTATTTCTAATGCAACTTTGAATTGCATATTTTTAGATCTATTTACGTACAATACCTCTCTGATCAATTTATCAATTCAATTCATTTGTGCTCCACACTTTCTACTCTGTGACGTTGTGCTTCACTATTTATCGGTGTCTACAGAATTCTTTAGCTCTCCTTTAGCTTGATTGATCAGGACTGTATGAAGTTTATCCTTCACCAGTTTCTCTTCAGCATCCTTTTTTCTTTTCACTCCCCTTTCATGTATCTAATTTCTTGCAAAAAAGAATAATTCTTGTCTCTTATATAGACATGATATTCCTTAATTCATGATTTTTGATTCTTGATTCTTGGCGTGAAAAACAATTCAGCCAATTTGATTTATGGCCTTAACTCTTGATTTATCTCATAGTTATCTTCTTGCCAACTATATAAATCTTCTTTAAATCAATTACTTAACTGTGGTTTAAATAAAAAAAATAGAACAACTAGTTAAGTCAATCCTTAAGCTTTGCCAACTAGATATTTTGTCATTTTCTGATCTCTCTGTTTTGTCGGTCAATTTTGTAGTTCGTTGTCAGTGGCAACTGCCAGTTTCATCAGTGTAAATTTAGTTAGCTTCGGGATCTCCATCCATCGGGCATCATTGGATCTTGCTCGTCAGGCATCACTGTGACTTTATCTCTATCTCTACCGATGGTGTGCACTCCGTCAGTGTTGTCTATTACTTAGTGAATACTTAAATTTTATGCATTGCTGAAAGCATAATCTTTGTTCCATTGATTCTTTAAAGTCTTTGGCATTATGTACATGACCGTACAGATGATATCAAGTTGACATCAATGACAATACAAACCATTAACTAATTTAATGTCTTGCATCATCTTCAAGTTAACATTATCAAACATTCAATCAGTTACATGTCATCAATCTCTCCCTTTGGCATTGATGGAAACATACTATATTATCATACTATACTATTTCTAATACAATATGAAATACAATTGTTGAGATTCATCAAATTACCAAACAGTTTGTTTTGATAACTAATAAAAATGTCTGACCGCCGGTAATCTTTGTGTTAGCTTAGATTTGATTCTTGCAGCTTTCTATGTTTCTTCTTCTGATGTGTTGTGTCCTCTGTTTGTGTCAATTTCTCTCTTTTGACTGTTCTTCTTCTTTGATGTCGCTGTCTTTTATTTGCAACTTTTATACAAATTCTCTCCCTATGGATATGATCTCTCCCTATTTGGGGTAATCTGATAATGAATAGTTTCTGAGTATAATATGGATACATTCTCTCCCTTTGACAACAATGCCAAAAAAATATTTTACAAATATCTGACATTAATGTCAAACAAGTATTGTCTTTTATCCATAATATATTCCTTGAATTTCCCTTATCCATCATCAATAAAACAATATGCTCTTGTGCTCAGTTCTGATATATACCTTTCTGTATATAGATGTAGCTTTGAAGTTCATCTTTTGCTTGCATCAATAAGAATGATATTCTAATAATATATAGGCTGATGCAATCTTCAGTCTTTTAATGACTGGTAGTCATGGGTTTGACCCCTAGTCTCTTTCTCAGGTACTCAAATGTATCCTTGGGTAGTGGCTTGGTGAAGATATCAGCCAATTGTTATTTTGATTGCACATATTCAAGTATCACCTCTTTTTCTTCAACTTGTTCTCTTAAATAATGACACTTGATGGCAATGTGTTTAGTCTTTGCATGCATGACTGAATTCTTAGAAATGTTTATTGCACTGGTGTTATCACAATAGATAATCATTGGTTCTATGACCTTCATATGCATACCTTCCAGCAACTTTTTGATCCATGCAATATTTGAGTAGTTTGCAGTAGCAACAACATATTCTGCTTCTGCAGTAGACTGAGAGATGGATCCTTGCTTCTTGATAATCTATGTGACAAGTATGTCACCCATAAAGAATGCTCCTCTAGTTGTGCTCTTTCAGTCATCAATATTTCTAGCCTAATCAATGTCGGTAAACACTTTTAGTTCAAATTTGCCTTCTCTTTTATACCATAAGCCAAATTCCTCAGTATTCTTCAGATATCTTAGAATTCTTTTTACAGCAGTCATATGTGATTTCCTGGGGTTAGCAGAAAATCTAGAAATAATTCCTGTTGCATGTGCAATATCTGGTTTAGTGTGTACAATATACATGAGTTTTCCTATCATTGATCTGTACAGAGTCTGATTTACCTCTGTTGTCTTGTTTTCCTTTGTTAATTTACATCCAGTAGCCATCAATGTTCCAACAGGTTTGGAATCTTCCATCTTGAATATTTTAGGACTTCTTTGATGTATTTGGATTGTGTAATGAAAATACCTTCACTTTGTTGAATGATTTATAGACCAAGGAAAAAATTGATCTCTCCAAACATAGACATCTCAAACTCTTTTCTCATCTCATCAGAAAATGATTTGCATAGCATATCATTGCCTCAAAATATGATGTCATCAACAAATATTTCAGAAATCAAAGTGTTAGTATTAGTATCTTCTTTCAAGTAAAGATTATTGTTTTCACTAGTTCTCATGAATCCAATACTTATTAGATAGGAATGAAGTCATTCATACCAGGCTCTAAGAGCTTGTTTCAATCCATACAAGGCTTTGTGAAGTCTACATACCATGTTCCTCTTGTCTGGATCGACAAACCCTTCTGGATGCTCAATGTATACCTCTTCTTCAAGTATTCCATTTAGGAATGCTGACTTGACATCCATTTGATATACTTTGAATCCTTTGTATGTAGCATAAGCAAGTAGAATTCTTACTCCTTCTAGCCTAGAAATGGGTGCAAAGGTTTCTCCATAGTCTATACCTTCTTCTTGTGCATACCTTTTGCATACTAGTCTTGCTTTGTTCCTTGTGACTTCTCCATTCTCATTCAGTTTGTTCCTGAATATCCATTTTGTACCGATGACATTCTTGTCATCTGGTCTTGGCACAAGTGACCATGTCTTATTTT
>MU226568.1:1948068-1997425 GCA_018584345.1 Thuja plicata | reverse complement strand
TGCTCTTGGTAGAATACCCCAGAAAAATACCTTCATCACTTTTGGCATCAATCTTTCCATTTCTATCATCTTTTAAGACATAACATTGACTACCAAATATTTTGAAGTAACTTACATTGGGTGTTTTTCCATACCATAGCTCATAAGGAGTCTTCTTTGATTCTTTTTTCAATTATACTTTGTTAAGTGTATAGACAACAGTGCTAACAGCTTCCCTCCAGAAGATCTGGGTGATGTCCTTCTCTATCATCAGTGTTCTTGCACAATCAACTATTGATTTGTTCCTTCTCTCAGCAATCCCATTTTGTTGTGGTGTTCTTGGTGTAGAAACTTGTCTTTTTATACCATGCTCATTAAAAAAATTAGTGAATTCATCTGATATAAATTATCCTCCTCTATCTGATCTCAAACATTTTAGATCCTTACCACTTTGTTTTTCTACCATAGCCTTATACCATTTAAACATCTTGAATGCTTCAGATTTTTCTTTTAGAAACATGATTGTCATCATTCTAGAGTAATCATCAACAAAGAGAATAAAATATCTATCTCCATAATAGCTCTATGTCCTCATAGGTCCACATAAATCAGTATGGACTAATTCTAGAATATCATCATATGTATGGGTTTTACTTTTTAAACTAGACTTTGTCATTTTACCCTTTTGACAATTTTTGCACATGATGTTGTCTGGCTTTGTCATCGTCGGTAAGCCTCTTACACTTCTTTTCTTCCTTATTTTCATCATGTTGTCAAAATTCACATGACACAATCGTTTGTGCCACAACCATATGTCTTTGTTTCTAGTCATCAAGCAAGTGGGATTAGTATCATTTAGATAGAATAAGTTACCTTTGGTCTATTCACCAGTACCAATCATTTTTCCTGATTCATTGAAGATCTTTGCCTTCTTGTTCTCAAATGCTACCCTGTGACCTGAATTATTCAGCTGAGAAACACTCAACATATTATAATTCAATCCTTTTACCCAATAAGAATTTTCACATTTAATCAGGTTATTCAGCATTATTGTTCCTTTACCTTCAATTTGACAAGGTGTATCATTTTCCACTGTTACTGTACCACCATTATAGTATTCAAAAGTATTAAACTTTTCTTTGTCATCGGTCATATGGTGAGTGCAACCACTATCTATAATCTATATATCATTCTTACTAATCTTAGATATGAGTGTAGTTTCTTCATACCTTTCATCTTCATCTGAATCATCCTTCACAGCTACAAATACTATCTCAATGTCATCATCTAATTCGGTGTCAGTATCTTCATCTTTGCAAGCAGCTAGCTAGCTAGCCTTCTTTCCTTTATCCTTGTAGTCTCAGGTATCATTTCTTTCTGATCGTCAGTAACTTCTGTAATCTTTTTTATTACCTCTGTTAGATTTCTTCTCAAAAGATCTGTTATCACTTCTGTCATCTTTTCTCTTGTTAGGACATCTTGCAACAAAGTGTCCAATCTCTTTACAATTAAAACATACAAGTGGTAACTTGCCTTTGTATTTACCTTTGCCTCTTTGCATTCTTCTTACCATGAGTGATTCTATTTCATCTAGATCTTCTTCTTCACTCTCACTTTCACTGTCTCTTCTAGATGAGTGTCTCTGACTTGATTTGCTTAATCTTATAGAAGACTTAAATGCAAACTCTAAACTTGGTAAGACACTATTATCAAAGTTATTGATCTCAAATGAAATCAATATACCAATTAGGCTATCAAGAGTGACTGTATTGTTTTCTACTACTCTCATTTATTGAATAGAAGAGACTCTAATAGAATATACAGATAATAAGGTCCTTAAGATTTTACTTACCACTGTCCCCTCTTGAAGTGTACCTCCAACACCTCGTATAGCATTGACTACTTCTTTTATTCTTGTGCTATACTGTGTGATGTTTTCACCTTCTTTCATTCTGAGATCATCAAACTTTCCTCTAAAGATTTTTGCCTTGGCTCTTAGAATATTTGTATCACCTCCATGTACAAGCTTTAGTTTGTCCCACATTGTTTTTGCATTTTTGCAGTCTTTGACATCTTCAAATTCAACATCAAAGAGTGAGGAAGAAATCTCTATAACCATGCAGTTATGCTCATGCTTCACTCTCAATTGATCTACTATCAAATTGTCCTGTAGGCAACACATATTCAGTATCTAAGTATTGAGTAATATCATTACCAATACCTGATAATTGGAGTCTTATCCTACTTTTCCATGAAGCAAAGCTGTCTTTGTTCAATTTGGGCACATCTTGTCTCTTCATCTTGTGATCTTTACTTAGGTCTTGAAACCTTCCTTCTAACCACACAAGCTTTGATACCAATTGTTATTAATAACTGAGAGGGGGGGGAGGGGTCAATCAGTGGCCTCAAAAATTTATTCTTTAAAATTTAATCCACCAATCAATACACCTCAGATTATTAAGTCCCTACAAGATACATGCCTTGAAATACTTGAAATAATTAACTGTCTGTCAGTTTACCTTGTCTGTTCTTATTCTCCTTGATTACCGATAAGCAGTAAAACTTATTTACTAATACTTAGTAAATATGTAGAGTATACCAATCAATCCAAAAATGCATATGTAAAATGTAAAACAATTAAAGTAATAGTCTATACACACATAGCACATGGATTTTAACATGGAAACCCTGTTAAGGGAAAAAGCCACTGGGACTGGTACCCAAAATTTTCACTCTTCTGAAGTGAGCCCTGTTAGGAGCCAGCCCTATTAAAGGTTACAAACACATTGTTAAGTGTGACCTTGTTAGAGGATTTTTATACATAGGTTGTCACTTAGTATCTGGCATCTACGCTACCATCCTTGAATCAAACTTTTTCTTAGACTGTCAATAGGCTTTATGCTAATCTTACTACCATCCTTGAATCAGCCTCCTTCTTAGACTGTCAATAGGCTTTAGGTAAGACCAATGCTACTTTCATGAATCAACCTTTTTGGTAATCTGTTAGGATACACCTCAATTGTAGAAGACTGTTAAGTCTTGCTCTGTTAAGAGACTTGATGCTTCAATGGTTAAACTGAAACATAATGACCTATTTCTAATGCAACTTTGAATTGCAGATTTTTAGATCTATTTACATAAAATACCTCTCTGATCAATGTATCAATTCAATTCCTTTGTGCTCCACACTTTCTACTCTGTGATGTTGTGCTTCACTATTTTTCAGTGTTTACAGAATTCTTTAGCTCTCCTTTAGCTTGATTGATCAGGACTGTATGAAGTTTATCCTTCACCAGTTTCTCTTCAGCATCCTTTTTTCTTTTCACTCCCCTTTTGTGTATCTAATTACTTCCAGAAAATAATAATGCTTGTCTCTTATATAGACATGATATTCCTTAATTCATGATTCTTGATTCTTGGCGTGAAAAAAAATTTAGCCAATTTTATTTACGGCTTTAACTCCTGATTTATCTCGTAGTTATCTTCTTGCCAACTGTATAAATATTCTATAAATCAATTACTTAAATATGGTTTGAATAAAACAAATAGAACAACTAGTTAAGTCAATTCTTAAGCTCTGCCAGCTAGATATTTTGTCATTTTCTGATCTCTCTATTCCGTCGGTCAATTTTGTAGTTCGTCATTGGTGACAACTGCCAGTTTTATTGGTGTAACTTTAGTTAGCTTTGGGATCTCCGTCCATTGGGCATCAGTGTGACTTTATCTCTCTCTCTACCGATGGTGTGCACTCTGTCAATGTTGTCTGTCACTTAGTGAATACTTGACTTTTATGCATTACTCAAAGCATAATCTCTATTCCATTGATTCTCTGAAGTCTTTGGCATTATGTACATGACCGTATAGATGATATCAAGTTGACATCAATGCCAATATAAACCATTAAATGATTTAATATCTTCAATCATCTTCAACTTAACATTACCAAACATTAAATTAGTTACATGTCATCAGAATCATCTAAGATAGGTGAAAGGAGGAATGCAAAACCAAGAAACAACAAACATGTTTGCCACCACTGTGGGAAACCAGGTCATATAGCAAACATTTTCTGAAGAAAGAATGGTAAGTCCAATCCTAAAACTAACTTTAACGATTATTGCTTTAACTATAATAAGTTTGGACATCAAGCACATGAATGTAAGACAAAGGAAATCAATGCACCTTCTACACCTAGATTCAATGGTAATTGTTATAATTGTCAAAAATATGGTCATAGAGAACAAGATTATAGATCTAAAGGTAAACAACAATGGACATCAAAGGCACAAGAGAAATCACCAAGAAAAGGCAATACTTACAATTGGGATTACAACACATGGCATAGTTGTCATTACTGTGGTGAGTATGGACATGTTCTAGAAAACTGCATCAGGACACATTTCAGAGGAAATTCTGAGAGTTGGATGAATGGAAGCCTAGTTTGTCACAGTTGTCTGAAAATTGGTCATATAAGGAAAGATTGTAAGACTAGGGTACCTGATCCTACTGTTGAGCATATTAGAGCATAGATGAACTAGACATGGGTTAAGAAATATGAACCATGCAGCAATGAAGCTAGTGCAGTCGAGGTTAGCCAATCCAATGGATCAAGTGATCACACCATCTCCAACTAAGAAAAAGAGGTATGTAAGGAACTACATTTAAAATTCTTATCTTACATAAGTTCCTAACATGAAATGTGCCAAAGTCCATATTTGCATATGTTAAGATGCACCAGGACACATTTTGAAGACAAAAATGCCGAGAAGAGATAATTGCACTATAGGTGCCGAGCACCAGACGTGGACACTAAGGCCGATTTCTTTAGTGTGTGCCAAGTGTTATGCCCTGCATCCCCGTCCCTACATTTTGTATGCAAAATGTTGGGTTCCCCCCCCCTTTTTTTTTGTTATTTTTGCTTGTGGTTTTTGCCTTGTCCTTCTCCTTTTGTTTTCTTTCTCTAGGGTTTTTCTTCCCCGCTGTCATATTTTGTTTGGTTGGTTTCTCACCTCCAAGACCTCGGTCCCGGAGGTTGTTCTTTTTCAGGAGCCAGACTCCAGACTCTGGGATTCTTCGCCATGATGTGCTTAAGGTGATCATCGTCGGGAATCCCCAGGCTTGAGGTCTGGAGGTTTGCCTGTCCTGAGATTTTTGGAAGGAGGTGGATTACCTTTTTACAGTGGATATAAATAGAAGTTATCTGTCATTTTCACATTTACCACAATTAAAACACTCATGCACTGAGAGCAATTTCAGAGCGATTTGTAGAGAATTAACGATAATCAGTGCTAAATACTTTCATCCTTTTCAGGCGATTGTGAGTGCTTCATAGTGGTGGGTTGTGATCATTTGGTGACTCTAGCTTTTGCAGAGCTTCTGTGGTGACTTCTTTCCTTCTCCTTTCAGCATTCTCAGGTTAGTGTCCCTTTTCCCGTCGATTTTTTGTCTGCCTAGTGTGTTCCCTCTCCATTTTTTTTGTTGTCTTTGCTTCCTTCAGCTTTGTTCATTTTTTCTTTCTGGTTTTGCCGCCCGTTGGTGGGTCGGCTCTGCCAAAGGGTTATCCACCCTCTGTATAGGTGTGGTTGGCTTGTAAATAATGTAGAAAGTTGTATATATTTTATGCTTTGTGTGGTTTTCCGCGGATGTCATTCCGCGATGTATATGTGTAAATTCTAGTGTATATTTGTTGTATATCCTTTTGTCCCCTGTGTATATATCCCTCAACTCTTCATGTATATCTTATGTATATCTTATGTATATCCTTCCAGACAGCTTAGCAAGATGGTCAAGTTGCTTGTGTCACTAATTTTTTGCCCATAGGATTGTTTCAGAGCAGAATACCACCTGTTTGAAACTCAGCTCGCGGCCGGTTTCAAATAGGTAGTTTTATCTCTCCTCCATGAAACTAGCTAGGACCTCATTTATGTCCCACACACACATTTAAATTCATCCAAGTGGCCTTCACTTTTTGCGTGTTCAGACAGTTGAATCCGCCATCATCGCCATAACTTCTATTTATTACCTATACACATGGCACCCACGTGGGCCTAACGGCTTACCTTTTTGCACATCATCACCAACGGTTACTTCTCCAAGCTCTAGGTCTCCTACCATCATCCATCCCATGTCCTTACCAAATGCGATAAAATTCCCAGACCTGGATGTTCGATCAATCTTAAGTTTATGTAATGCGTGTGCTTTTCAAGTTTTTTTGAATAAAACTAACTTTTCAGGAAAAGCAGGCATCACGGTGGTAAGATCTTCGGACCTTGGAGTATTTATTTGTTAATATATTCTAACGGTCGCTTTGCCTTTCAGGTTTTGGGAATACACTTCCAAACATGTCTGTAGCATCTACATCTTCTCCACCCAGAAGCCCACAGATACCTTCCACGACGACTACCAGGGCGGCTGTTAAATCCAAAATGGAAAGGGCCCTGGAGAAGTTGCCCCAAACCATGGAGTTTGTGTAGGATGGTGCTATTATGGGCTCAAAGATCGAGTCCAAGGTTAAACTCATTACCGACACCAGCGTTGGGACATGGCCAGAAATGTAGGCCTTAGTGAAAATGATGTACATCCAGCGACAGGCTAGAGATCAGCTGGCCATCAATGTCGGGGACTTTAAGATTCTTAAGGCGGCTTGTTTTCCATGCTTTGTACAATCTCCAGAGCTTATTCTGACACTGGCCACCAATTACAACTCTTCCATTTGGGCTGTTATACTCGTAGTTGCAGAACCCACTAGGTACCCTACCCCTCTGGTATCCCTCGACCCTGACACATTCCAGGTGGGTCTGGGGATCCCTCAATTTGACAAGCCTTCTGTGGTTACAAGGGCAGATGCCTTGGCCAAATTCATGCAATTGGAGGAGGCCACCCAAATATACATGAATGTTCACTGGCTCAAGGTTCTAAAAAGGGACCCTAAGAGGATGAAGATAGAAATTCCAAGGTCCAAGTTCAAAGAGAGCATTCAGATGGGAATGATAGCATTGGCCCGGGTCTTTGGGCAGCCCTCTACCCAAGAATTCACTAAATAGATGTATTACTTTCTCCTCGGCATCTCCACCAAGGGAGGGTACTTCGACTGGGTAGCTATAATTTTGAACCACATTGACTCCCAGTTCCTCCAACTGGCCAGGAAAAAGAAACTTTACATGACTTCATATGTTTTTTGGGCCCTGGTGCAGCAGAGGCCCCACGCCCATGGGCTACTTACAGACGGTGTGCTCGGGATTGGCCTAGGATAAAAGGCACCATGGGACCATTTCTCGTAGGTTCAGTAGGAGGCCAGCTTCCCACATTTTTGCTGATTAAATGATGCATTCGTTTACTATCACCTGCTCACACCCACCCGGGATGCAGGGTACTGCCTATCTATAGAGACAATGAATTTGGTCTAAAGTTATGGACATTATTACATCCAATTCCAACAGCACACTTATATTAGGGTCAGTGGCTTCTCTGGAAAACCCTACTTGTTGCCCAAACACTGTGGGGAGAAGATCATTCTCTTGGAATACTGCAGGTAGATAATGGAGTTACATGCACTCTTTACCTTAAAGAAGGTAACCAATATTTCGTTCCCAATCACCTGTGGGAACTACTCATGTAGCCTGGCCACTGCAAAAGAGGCAGATAATGAGCTTAAAAGCTACAACCTAGAAGA
Organism: Thuja plicata; assembly: GCA_018584345.1. Classification (NCBI taxonomy): domain Eukaryota; kingdom Viridiplantae; phylum Streptophyta; class Pinopsida; order Cupressales; family Cupressaceae; genus Thuja; species Thuja plicata. The sequence continues at coordinate 1,989,774 of MU226568.1, read as the reverse complement.
ATTCTACTTGGCACAAAAAAAAATTTATCCGCACGGCAAGATTGCAGTGGCACTTCCCCAGGCTTCAGAGCCCCATCACTACCATATGGAGGATTTCTAAGAAGATTTCCAGGAATACGTGGAGGTGCAGAGCTGGCACTATGTCAGGATGATGGTAGGCATGATGGAAAGATTGAAGCTCTAGAGGTTCCCGGAGGATTTCTCAGACGTCGGCCCCATAATCGATCCCTAGTATAAAGCAAAGGGGATCGATACAATGACCCTCCCACTGGTAAATTGGGATGCCCAGGAAGGGCCAACAATTGAGGACTTCACTCAAGAGGTGGTCGAGCGAAGTCATGCCTACTTCAAGAAGGTGTGCCCCGGAAGTACCCGCCGAGTAGCCCAGCCAGTACCAAAATTAACTCTGGGGGCCGGGACTTCTTCGTAGGGAGTGGATAAAGGAAAAATAATAGATACAACCCCTCTTGTGCAAGAAGTCCCCATAAAGGAACAAATAAAGCAGTCAGTGGCAGCCTCCCAACAAATGAGGGAGAAGTTAATCACATGGCTAGCCACTCTAGTACTCATGGCTGGACCAATTCGTCCCCCTTCCTCCCCGTCGTTGGCAGCCTTAATGGTGAAGGCGACGGGGGTAGATCCAATAGAACAAGTAGCGATGAGGGATGCGGGGCCACCCTTGTTACCCGAAGAAAGAAGAAGCTTAACCAAAATCCTAAGGAAAAGATGGGGTTGGGTATGTCCTAGACCCCATAAATAGAGATCCTCTCTTCCAGTTCCCCGGAGCCGGAAAAAGAAACAGAGCCTGCCGAAGTTCCAGCCAGTCCTCCCTCACAGGAGGAATTTGATGATGTCTTTGCAACCGACAAGTTTGGGAACCTGCAGGGGGACACTAGACAAATAGAGGTAGAAGTCCTAGCTATGGAACCAGAGCCTGCACAAAAGTAGGAAGAACAGATAGAGGAAAGGGAAGTGGAGCCAGAGATTTCCTCCAAGGCTCCAGAGATGCAGAATCTAGGGGTGGACCAACAAAGGCAGAATGAATAAAGGACATCCACTAGGGGAACCGGACCTTCGGGAATAACTGTAACTCTAGCCGCCATGTTCCAAGCACCACTCTTGGGAGCGACCTTTGGACAAGTAATTACTGCGGCCCAAACTTTAAATCTCAGTCCAGTACCTCTGCTATTGCCAAAGGATATGCCGACAGAAGAAGAAGCCCCAGTGGTAGATGCTGAGCAACAAGAAGAGCAACCTGAAGAGGAAATCCCCAAAGAAGCAAATAGAAGTCCAGACAAAGCAATGGAAATAGAGGACAAGGCTGAAGAGATGGAGGTTGTTGGGGAAGGTATTACTGATAAAGGAGAAGACACAGGCAAAGGGACAGATGAGGCCCACACCACTGAGGAGGAGTAGCCACAGAATACCAGAGAAGAACCAAAAGAATAGACTTTGGCAAATAAGCCACCCCTACTGCCTTAGTTGTTAGTAGAGAATAGGAAAAGAAAGGCTCCGTCCACCCCCAGAACTCCTCTCTCCCTAGCCAAAATGATGGCTTGGGTCCAGGCCCCACCAAAGGCTAAGAAAGCCCAGATGGTTCATACTCTTCGAACCAGGCCGGGCGGAGAAATAGTTTTCGTTGTGGCGGCACCTCCCCCAAACACTGATGAAGCAACTACAGAGCCTAGAGATTACAATGTTGTAGAGGTATCGCTGGGAAAAAGAGGAAAACAGGGTGAGGTGGACTTGCTAAAGGAGGCAGCTAGGGCAGTGGAGGCCCATTATGAAAAAGAGGCCCAAAGACTCAAAATAGAAAAGGCAAAAAATGCAAACCTTATGGGGTTGCTTACCGAGCTGGCTCAACCTATCAACACCACTCCTCTGGAGGCTTCCAAATCTGAAGATCTACCACAGAGTGACATAGACTCCCTGCGAACAATGAAGAAGAAGGCTCAGGCAGTCGACGAGTGGGTCACCCTGCAAATAGGAAACACCCAGCGTTTCCTGGTATCCACCCTCCCAGACTTATATGCGGCCTGACATGTTCTACACCAGGCAGAGACTCTTATTGACCTGTGGGAGGGTGATATTGAAAATTATCAAGCATGGTAGGTAGAGCTTGAAGAACTCCTTGGCCTGGGGGAGGAATTGGTTTCTAAATCTAGAATTCTGGGGGACGAATCATTTGATTTTGTAAGGATCCAACACTCCAGACTTGACCTCATGTTGGAGGTAACCAAGCAACTGGTGGGGACTCTACAGGAGAAGGTCAATGTAGTAAAGTATTCTTTCAATTTATACAAGTCTTTTGTAGCAAAGACTTCTGGGGCTGACCCCCTCAGTATAGATACATGCATGCCAGAGGACTCAGTTTTGGGGAGTTTTGATGAAATGATGAAGTCCTGATATCAGTCCCTGGAGGGAATAGATGGTGCTCAAATGATGAGATTAACTTGTATGGTGCTTAGTGGCCATGAAACGGAAAAAATGGCCAATGAATTTAAGGAGAATGTTTTGGACTTGGGGGAACAAATTGAGGTGGCTAAGTATCGAAGGGCTAGCCTGAAGGATGTCAATGAAGATGGCATTTCCTACCTCCTCCAGGCTTTCAATGATAACAAACAACCATAAGCTTTCTCTAAGGGCCGGAGAAAACCCAAACATTTGGTATTCTTTATTCTTTTGAGAATGTAAGTTCCCAGATCTCGGAGTCCCAGATCCCAAATTTTGTATTCTTTCGAGTGATTCGTGTCCCGGTCCCTGAGGTCGACCGGTCACTTTCAAGAGTAGTTAATAAAGTTGTCAGAAGGTGGTTGGCTACATCAAGGGTGTGTCAACTCAACAGTCAGTTTCCTAACAAAATGGTCTTCTCGAGGCACTATTTAGAGGTACACCTGGCGCATTGGAGACAGGGCACCGTATTTCCCATTTATGAGGCATGTAGCCTCGATCCCTGGGGATCTAATTTCCTCCTTCTCCTTCCTGGCTCTCTTCTCAAGGCTAATTCTTCCACTGTATATTCTTATCTCATTCTTCTGACATGATAGGCCTATTCCATCTCAAGTTCTTTTGTAGGGTGGCGCAGGTAGTACTGGCCCCCAGATATTGTATTTTATTGAAACATGATGTAAAATAGGGTTAGGGTTAGGGTTAGAAGAGAATGTGTATAAATAGTAAGACCGACCCATTTCCAAGGGTAGTAAAAATTGATAATTTTGTTGTCCACAGTAATATAAAGGTGATTTTTCATTCTAGTTGCAGAGCTCAATGCTCCATTGTCCCATTTTTAATAGTTAGACGCTCCCCTGGAGCCACCATTGTATCACGCACCAGTGCTTGCTGGAAGAGACATTAATGAAGAAGGGAGAATTCTTTGCAATGATGTTGTTGGCATTCATGCTTTTGAATTAATGGTATTTTATGTTTCATGTTCTTTATGTCTTCTGCTCTGATATGTCAAATAGATTAACGACCTCTCGTCCCTCGCTACTGATAAAATACTAGCTGATGGTTGTGTATTTCTTCGATATTAAGTGTAGTACATCCGAGTATTATTGATATCTTGAACGTTTAAACATAACTATAGTTAGATGAAATATTTCTAACCCTACAGGATCTTTTTCATTTTATTTGTTAAGTGTAGAATGCTAGGAGAAACCTCACCCCATTGAATCTCCGGAGAGAACGAGTTGAAGAAACTAGCTATCCCCCTTGAAAACAGTCACTTCTCCCAACTGAGCCCCGCACCATCATGACCTGACACGCAGGTGCTTGAAGGCCCAAGGAATCTAACTTCCTTGGATAACCTTTGCGGGCGGAGTTGGCCGATACCTCCAGTACCTGGTGACAACTTATGACTGTTGGCAGACCCGGTCAGCAAAACCTCGTCAATAGAAACTGGTGCTAGAAGGAGGGCATAAAATCATCCCCCTCTCAAGATTCTAATTTTACACCTCCTGAGGGCTCCCCAAATTATAGTTTTAGGAATCAAGCCTTCAGTAGGATTGGGTCTTTCTCCCTAGCGAAATTTGAAAGAATCCTTATGTCTGCCCTGAATCCCGGGAGGTTTGTCAAACTCGAGCCCCCTGCTCAAAAGAAGTGTTCCCCAAAAATCACACCAGCCACTATTATCTGGGGGTCTAGCATACCTCAGAATACCCAAACTTCTCAGGCAATCCCAGGAGCCAGTCCTCAAACTATCCAAAATTTAGTCACCCCAATGGCTGCATATTTTGGAAACACCGGGTCCCCAATGGGAACTTTTTCGGGCGCAATCAATGACTTACCCTCGCACCCGGAGAAGATTTGCCCATGACATGAGCACTTAGGCTCACAGACTGCAAAAGAACATTTGCAGGCATATAAGGATACCATGAACCGACACCGGATCTAGCATGAAGATGTTGTGACTCAGATGTTTCCCTTGTCCTTTGGGCAAGGTGAGTTGAACTGGTACCTTAACCTTCCTGCCAACTCCATAAACAGTTGGCAGGACATGGAGGATGCCTTCCTAGCTGCCTTTCACGTACATGTGGACCCAGCTTGGTCCCATAGCCAGTTCATCTCCATTAGGAAGGAACCCAATGAACCTCTTACAACATTCAACCATCAGTTCCAGCACGCCTTGAAGTGGTGCACGGGCCCTTTTATTCCATCCCCAGAAGTAACCATACAGACTTACCTTAACGTGATGGACCCCTTTGTTGCCACTCTCTTTTGGAGAACAACCGCCGTGGGTGATCGAGACACTTTGGCGAATGTTTATAACCTAGCTTTAGAATTATCCCGTGGTCTCAACAAATCCCCAGGCGGGATTGGGTAGAGTACGCCTTTTAACATGATCCCCAGCGGAACAACGTACGCCGGCGGATATAACCCCAATCTTGAAATGGGTGCTCCCTTGATGGAAATGAATCCCCCACCACCCTTGATAGACTAGAAAGATTGGTATGTTTATCCAACGCAGACCCAGGCGGTACCAGGTCTGGAAACTTTCCCTTGGAATCAGCCGTAGCAGGCACAAAAGTCTCAGACATAGCCGTCCAGAGTGCCCTTCTTTCAGTCATCTGTGACTGGAGGATTGCTACCCTCGACTCCAGATAATACTGCTACCTTCCTGGGAAACCAACAACAACAATCACCACATTGTGACACCAACACTCAGTTGACTGCTGAGGTTGAATCCCTCCGGTGAATGTTGTCTACCTTGACTATGGACATGGGTCAACTGAAGGCAGGGTCCTACGTACCCCAGAATTCAAATTCCTGGAGGGGAAATATTTTCTTCAGACAACAAAATAACAATGTCAGGGGAAGGAACTTCAACAATGGGCCTAGGCCCAATCAACAGCAATGGAAAAATAACTCAAACACCGAAGGCCCACCTTCGAACCAAAATGCCAACCAAAATGGTGCTGGACCATAACATTTCACACCAGTCTCAGACTTCCAGCCCATGACTAATTGGTGTAGATTGCATGAAATAGGTTCACACAATGAGGTAAATTGTGCCACATTGGAAAAATTCATCATGATCTCCTAGCTAGACAGACAATAGTCGCATCATGCCACCCCTCTAGAGCCTCCTATTCAAGAGCTAACCCACAGTGCCTTCACCTGTGAGACCATCTTTTTCAGAACTTTCAGGGAAAATGAAGAGGAATCTAAATTACAAGGATTCTTTGATGAATCTATCCCACCCTTCGAGGCCAATGCCTTCACCAATCCAATGACTCCATACAATACTTGGAGTCATGTTGGTAAAGGACCAGCCTACACGCCCATGACTGACCGACCCGCTCCTCCAAAAGGTTCTAGCTCTAACCAAGCAAAAGACCTAGCTGAGGGAAATCACCAATTCCTAGGAGAAAGATTCGACATTACAAAGGCATTAGAATAGACCACCACCTCCATGACCTTGATGGAGGTCCTGCTGAACTGTCCTAAACAGAAGAAGTCTCTTTTGATGCTCTTGGGGAACCTGAAAATCGTCAGCCGCCCACCCAAGACTATCTTATTTGAAGATGCTAACGTGGCCATCTTCCAGGGGAACAATGAGGATCCTCCCTTCCTACTAGGCCTGAATATCGAAGGCAAAAATATACACAATTTCTTAGTAGACTCCGGAGCTTCAGGCAACATCATGCCCTTGTCTATTTGTCAAAAGCTCATATTCCATCCCACCCCATCTAATGGTGCAGTGATCCAGCTAGATAAGACTGCCATAAAAATGGTGGGGGAATTAAAGAACATCTGGATACAACTTATCTAGGACCCCAGGATAGCCAACATAATCAACGTTCAAGTGGTGGACATCCCAGAGACTTATGAGATGTTATTAAGTCAGAATTGGTCTAAGTCCTTGAATGGATACTTTTCGAGTGACTTCACCCATTTATGGCTCCCCTGGGAAGGAGAATCAAATAAGATCTAGGTTGAAAGCGAACCTCGGATGAAACAGGCCCTTACCGAGGTCAGGAGGGTCAGTGAGGTCTTCTTCTCTGAGACTTCCCCAAGGGTGTACCGACCCTTTGAAATCTTAACATTCAATCTCATCCCCGGAGAGGATCCCGTAGTGCTGTAGAGAACCCAAGACCTAGAAGAAAAGATGAGAGTTGAGATTGACTCTCAAGGTGCCACGGTGACCCTTGCTACACTCCTATCTGGCACTTGGTGCTGAGTACACTATCAGAAACATTCAGAGCTTGAATGTGGGCCCTGCCTTTCAGTTTCTAACCAGCACATAGATGCCTTCTGGAATAAAGAACATATAGCTGATTCCCCGAAGCCTAGTGTTCCTACGGAATGCACTCCATTGGTGCTGTCTCCCCAAGAATCCCAAATCCAAATGCCTCCAGAGGTAAACTCTACCTCCACGCCAGTAGTTCAGGAGGGGGCTCCTCCTAATTCTCCCAAAAACAATCCAAAGACTACCCCCCCTCCCCAGCCCCAGATTACAATTGACTTGTGGACCCTCAAGTTTGATGGGTCCCGATCCAAACAAGGCTGTGGGGTCGGGGTGGAATTAATCAACCCACGAGGGAAGTCCTTCCTCGCATCCTATAGACTGTAGTTCAACTATACAAACAATGTCACAGAGTAAGAGGCTTTAGTCCTTGGACTCTTATTTGTATTAAGGAAATGTGTTACCCACCTCCGGGCTCTAGGTGATTCAGAGTTGATTGTCAAACAAGTCCAGAGTCAATACACATGCCACGATAAAAGGCTGGCTACATACCATAATCAAGCTTGGAGCCTTATTGAAGATTTTGATGCCTTTGGCATTGACCTCATTCCCCGGCAATGGAACTATGTCTCGAATGCCCTCACCATTTTTGCTAGCACACTTGAGCCAATGGCCGGCTCGCGACTCTGAAGATTTTTAGTTGAGATGGTCCCCACCCCATCCATTCTAGACAATGTCACCCACTTTAAGGTTTTTGAGGATGATCAGCATATCCTAGTCTTCATGGTGAATGTTAGTGTCTTTGAAAACCAGATAGTGGAAGAATGAGACCATGACGATACTGGGCAGGGTGACAAAGACGATGGGATCATGGACCTTCCTACTAACACCATCCCGAAGGGGATGGTTGCACTGGAATGAATCTTCAACTCAAACCCTCAGGCCTGAGAGAAGGTGTCATCTTCCTCCGAGGGAGAAAAGTTTGAAAAAGTAAATATCGGCCAGCCCAGTGAAGAAAAGATGATCCACATTGGTACCTCCTATTCCCCTAAGGAGAAGGAGAAGATTCTCGTGGTTCTCTGAGAATACATCAATGTAATTGCATAGGGTTTTGAAGATTTGAAAATATATGACACATCCATTATGACTCATACTATTCCCTTGAAGCCTAATGCTAAGCCTTTTTGACAAAAACAACGACCGATCAACCCCCTGATTGAGCCTCTAATTCATCAAGAGGTAGAAAAATTGTTGTCAGCCTGGATAATCTTCCCAATCCGGCACACTATATGGGTTGCCAATCTAGTCCCTGTGAGAAAGAAGAACGGTGAGATCTGCCTTTGTGTGGATTTCTTAAACTTGAATAAGGCCTCCAAGAAAGATAATCACCCTCTCCCTTCGTTGGATGAGGTGTTACAGATAGTGAATGGATCCCAGATGATGTCATTCTTGGATGGGTACTGTGGATATAACCAGGTCATGGTTAAGTATCAAAACAGAGAGAAAATAATGTTTACCACCAAATGGGGAACGTTTGCATACAGGAGAATGCCCTTTGGTCTAATTAATGCAGGGGCCACATTTCAAAAGGTCATGGACATTGCATTCGAGGGCCTTGTCAATCAGTGCATAATCATCTACATGGATGATTTGACCATCTTTTCCTGGGACAGGCGTGACCATTCCACCCATCTCGCTCAGATCTATGAGAGATGTCACCAGTATGGAATATCCCTCAACCCCAAGAAGTGCATATTCGGGGTCACCGAAGGGAAGTTTCTTGGGCATATCATCTCTGAGAAGGGCATATCCATCGACCCTGAGAGAGTTGAAGCATTGCTGAACTTACAAATGCCCGGTAGCAAAAAAGAGATGCAATCCTTCTTCAGAAAGATCAACTTTGTCTGACAGTTCACCACTAGATTCGAAGAAATAGTCAAACCACTCAATGAGATGATGAAGAAGGATACCAAGATTGAGTGGAGTCCTTAAGCAAAGCAGGCATTCACCCAGATCAAACAGACAATAATGGAAGCACCTGTCCTGGCTAGTCTAGATTATTCCCTTCCATGTTACATTTACTCCTTTGCTTCCTCGCACTCTACCGCGGCAGTGTTGACTCAAAAGGTTGAAGGGGAAGAATGACCAATAGCATTCATGAGCTCTCCCTTGAAGAATGCCAAAGTCCAATATTCATCACTAGAAAAGTAGGCCTTCGCTCTAGTTTGCGCCGTGAAATTTTTTTGGCATTATATTCTTCGGAGTAAGGTACATGCTATTGTTTTAGACCAGGCCATCAAGTCTCTACTGATACAGAGAAAGTTGGGAAAAATATGGGAGAAATAGATGGCCATCCTTCAGGAATATGACTTGGAAATGCAGCCTATGAAGATAGTCCACGGCCAGGGACTAAGTCAAGCGATAGCAAAAGAGACTCCCCGCATAGAATGTCAAGCTTACATAGTGGAGTCTATTACCCAAGACCCATGATATACCAATTTGGTATATTTGCTACTAAATAACAAATGCTCAGAGGGGTTACCTCCTAATAAATGTTGCGCCCTGTGGATGAAAAGCGCCCACTTCATGATCAAAAACTCTGCGCTTTACCGCAGGAACTATGAAGGAGTGTACCTCTAGTGCATCGACAAAGACCAAGTTGTAAAGGTGATTAATGAATTTCACGGGCAGTTTGAAACCAGGCATGGCTCAGCTGACGCCACTGCCCATCAGATCCTTCGGGCTGGATACTATTGGCCCTGTATATTCAAAGATGTTACACTCATGTTAGAAAATGCCACACTTGTCAAACCGCGGCACATCATGAGCGTAACCCAGCTATGCCTTTGCAACCAGTCTTCAAGGCTAGGCCCTTCACCCAATGTGCATTTGACTTCATTAGGGAAATCAACCCCAACTTGTCTGCCAACCACCGATACATTCTCACTGCTACTGACTACTGCACTCGATGGTCCGAGGCTATACCATGCAAGAATAACACGGCAGATGTAGTTATCAAATTCCTAGAAGAAAACATCGTCACAAGGTTTGGAATGCCCTTTGCTTTGGTATGTGACAATGGTCTGGCATTTTCTTCAGCACAGTTACTTGAATGGACCTACAACCAGAGGATCACTTTGAAGTTTTCCAGCAACTATTATCCCCAGGGGAACGGCGTTGCTGAATCAACGAATAAAAATCTACTTGAAGTTATCAAACACCTGCTAGAATAGAATCCCTGGGACTGGCATCAAAAGTTAAAATTATCCCTCTAGGTGGATCGCATTTGTGTCAAGGCCACCTTGGGAACATCCCCATTCCATCTTGTTTACGGCCAGAACCCTGTATTCCCAGTTAACTTACAGATCCCAGTTTTACAGTTTATGCAGGAATTTAGCAACAGAGACCACATTGTGGAGGTTTGGCTCTTAAATCTGGTGTGAATGGAAGAACAGCGAGAAACATCCCTTGAACATTTTGCACGTCATCAAACAGTGGTAAAATGGTGGTTTGACAGAAGAGCCCAATACAACGCTTTTCAAATTTTAGATTTAGTCCTGTTGTGGGGCAAGGCCTGGGAAAAGAAGGGAAAGCATACCAAGTTCCAACGGCTCTAGCTCAGACAATACCTAATCTAAGAAATCTGTGGGGCAAATACTTACCGCCTTAACACCTTGATTGGTGAACCTTTCTCATTGCCCATCAATCGATAGTTTCTCAAACACTACTTTGAATAAGGTAAGTTTGTCCGAAATTGTATTTTATGTAAAGTCGTCTGCTTGTAAATATTTCTTCTGGGTGCCTCGCTGCGAGGTACCGTGTCTTGTAAATAGCCTTGTCGGCTACCCTTTGGGGCAGTCCTCTTTTGGTGGTTTTTTGTTTTCATTTCTAGTTTTCTTTCAGGGTCCCAACATTTTGTTTTGTCTTGTAAGAATTGGAATGCTTCGCATAAACTCTGGTCTCTGGTACAATGTCTGCGGCATGGTGAACTTTAGAATCTATCTTTAGCATAGTGGAGCCGGCCCAGCCTCCGGGGTTTTTTCACAGGTTGTGGCACATTTTGAGCAATCTCCATCAGGTGTTGTCTCCGAGGGTCTGGCAGTTAGTGAACACAAAAATATATATAAGGAACAAGTAATTGGACATGCCGAGGGTAGATCAGTTGTACTGGTTGGTTGACCCAGGTCTAAAACTTTAAGAAATTCTTTTCGGGTCTGGAGTTTTATCCCCTCTTCAAACATCCAAGTATAGGTGGACAGGTGAAAGAAGTACCGCCATTGAAATTAGCTAAGCTTAAGTTTAATAGTGAAAGAAGTACCGCCTCCCCACCTAGAAACAAACAAAATAATAAGAAAACGGAAAGCGGGATGAAACTCTGGTCTCTGGGAGAAACAACCAAATTGATGACTGGTTCAATGTAATTAGTGCCTCTTCTCTACTCCTCCCAGAGGTCATCAGCTTGATCTCCTTCCAAAGCACACACGACACCACTGATGAGGGGCTATAGACTAGATCCCGTGTGGTCAGATTCTCTCAGATATGTTGCTCTGTGCCTGTCAGATGCTTTGGGAAATAGCTTGTTCCAATTTTGCTAACCAGAGATTCTGTAGTTCTCAGATGCGCTAAGGCATTTGTCCTAGATAGTTGCCATTTGTTATGCCCTGCATCCCCGTCCCTACATTTTGTGTGCAAAATGTTGGGTCCCCCATTTTTTTTATTTTTTTTTATTTTGTTGTTTTTGCTTGCGGTTCTTGCCTTGTCCTACTCCTTTTGTTTTATTTCTTCGGGGTTTTTCTTCCTCGCTATCATGTTTTGTTTGGTTGGTTTCTTACCTCCAGGACCTCGTTCCTGGAGGTTGTTCTTTGTCGGGAGCCAAACTATAGACTCTGGGATTCTTCGCCATGATGTGCTTAAGGTGATCATTGTTGGGAATCCTCAGGCCCGGGGTCTAGAGGTTTTCCTATCCCGAGATTGCTAGAAGGAGGTGGATTGCCTTCTTACCGTGGGTATAAATAAAAGTTATCTATCATTTTCACATTTACCACAATTAAAATACTCACGATTTCAGAGCGATTTACAGAGAATTAATGATAATCAGTGCTAAATACTTTCATCCTTTTTAGGCGATTGTGAGTGCTTCGTAGTGGCGGGTTGTGATCGTGTGGCGGCTATAACTGTTGCAAAGATTTCATGGTGAATTCTTTCCTTCTCCTTTCAACATTCTCAGGTTAGTGTCCCTTTTCCTGTCATTTTTCCATCTACCTGGTGTGTTCCCTCTCCATTTTTTTTGCTATCTTTGCTTCCTTCAGCTTTGTTCATTTTGTCTTTCTGGTTTTGTCGCCCGTTGGTGGGTCAGCTCTTCCAGAGGGTTGTCCACCCTCTATGCAGGTGCGGTTGTCTTGTAAATAATGTAGAAAGCTGTATATATTTCATGCTTTGCCTGGTTTCCTGCGGATGTCATTCTGCAGTGTATATGTGTAAATTCTAGTGTATATTTTTTGTATATCCTTCTGTCCCTTGTGTATATATCCCTTGGCTCTTTATGTATATCTTATGTATATCCCTCTAAATAGCTTAGCAAGATGGTCGAGTTTCCTATGTCGCTAGTTTTCTGCCCATAGGCTTGTTTCAGAGCATAATACCACCTGTTTGAAACTCGGCTCGCGGACGGTTTCAAATAGGTAGTTTTCTCTCTCCTCTGTAAAACCAGCTAGGCCCTCATTTATGTCCCATGTGCGCATTTAAATTCATCCAAGTGGCCTTCACTTTTCACATGTTCGGACAGTTGGCTCCGTTGTCATCGCCATAACTCATTTTTATTACCTATACACATGGTGCCCACGTGGGCCTGACAGCTTACCTTTTTGCACATCCTCACCAACGGTTACTTCTTTAGGCTTTGGGTCTCCTACCATCATCCATCCCGTGTCCTTACCAAATGTGATAAAATTCCCAGACCTGGATGTTCGGTCAATCTTAAGTTTATGTAATGCGCGTGTTTTTTTGGGTTTTTTTGGAATAAAACTAACTTTTTAGGAAAAGTAGGCATCACGGTGGTAAGATCTCCAAACCCTAGAGTATTTATTTTTTAATACATTCTAACGGTCACTTTGCCTTGCAGGTTTCTGGAATACGCTTCCAAACATGTCTGAAGCATCTGCATCTTCTCCACCTGGAAGCCCAGAGCTACCTTCCACAACGGCTACCAGGGCGGCTGTTAAATCTAAAATAGAAAGGGCCCTGGAGAAGTTGCCCCTAACCATGAAGTTTTTGTAGGAGAGTGCTATCATGGGCTCAAAGATCGAGTCCAAGGTTAAACTCATTACCGACACCAGTGTCGGGACATGGCCAGAAATGCAGGCCTTAGTGAAAATGATGTACATCCAACGACAGGCTGGAGATCAGCTGGCCATCAATGTCTGGGACTCTGGGATTCTTAAGGTGGCTTATTTCCTGTGCTCTGTACAATCTTTGGAGCTTATTCTGACACTGGCCACCAATTACAACTCTTTCGTTTGGGTTGTTATGCTCACAACTACAGAACCCAATGGGTACCCTACTCCTCTGGTATCCCTCAACCCTGACACATTCTAGGTGGGTCTGGGGATCCCTCAATTTGACAAGCCTTCTGTGGTTACAAGGGCAGATGCCTTGGCCCAATTCATGTAGTTTGAGAAGGCCGCCCAGATATACATGAATGTTCACTGGCTCAAGGTTCTAAAGAGGGACCCTAAGAGGATGAAGATAGAAATTCCCAGGTCTGAGTTCAAAGAGAGAATTTAGATGAGAATGATAGCGTTGACCCAGGTCTTTGGGTAGCCCTCTGCCCAAAAATTTGCTAAATGGATGTATTACTTTCTCCTCGGCATCTCCACCAAGGGAGGGTACTTCGACTAGGCAGCTATAATTTTGAACCATGTCGACTCCTAGTTCCTCCAACTGACCAGAATTTTTTTTTTTACATGACTTCATATATTTTCTGGGCCCTGGCATAGTAGAGGCCCCACGCCCATGGGCTACATATTGATGGCGTGCTCAGGATTGGCCCGGGACAAAAGGCACCATGGGACCATTTCCCGCAGGTTCAGTGGGAGGCCAGCTTCCCAAGTTTTTGCTGAGTAAACGATGCGTTCATTTACTATCACCTGCTCACACCCACCCAGGATGCATGGTACCACCTATCTACAGAGGCGATGAATTTGGTCCAAATTTATGGACATTACTACATCCAATTCCAACAGCACACTTATATTAGGGTCACCGGCTTCTCTGAGAAACCCTACTTGTTGCCTAGACACTGTGGGGACAAGATCGTTCTCTTGGAATACTGTAGGTAGATAATGGAGTTGCATGCACTCTTTGCCTTAAAGAAGGTAACCAATATTCCATTCCCAATCACCTGTGGGAACTACTCATGCAGCTTGGCTGCCACAAAAGAGGCAGATAATGAGCTTAAAAGCTACAACTTGGAAGAATTCTACTCGGCGCAAAAAAAATTTGATCCGCATGACAAGATTGCAACGGCACTTCCCCGGGCTTCAGAGCCCCATCACTACCATATAGAGGATTTTTGGGAAGATTTCCAAGACAATGTGGAGGTGTGGAGCTGGCACTACGTCAGGATGACGACAGGCATGATGGAAAGATTAAAGCTCCAGAGGTTCCTGAAGGACTTCTCAGACATCGGCCCCACGATCGATCCCTAGTATAAAGAAAAGGGGATCGATACAATGACCCTCCCACTGGTAAATTGGGATGCCCAGGAAGGGCCAACAATTCAGGACTTCACTCAAGAGGTGGTCGAGAAAATTCATGCCTACTTTAAGAAGGTATGCCCCAGAAGTACCCGTTGAGTAGCCCATCCAGTACCAAAATTAACTCCGGCGGCTGGGACTTCTTCGCAGGGAGTGGATAAAGGAAAAAGAATAGACACAACCCCTCCTATGCAAGAAGTCCCCATAAAGGAATAAATAAAGTAGTCAGTGGCAGCCTCCCAACAAATGAGGCAGAAGTTAATCACACAGCTGGCCACTCCAGCACTCATGGCTGGACCAATTTGTCTCCCTTCCTCCCCGTCGTTGGAAACCTTAATGGTGAAGGCGACAGGGGTGGATCCAATAGAATAAATAGTGATAAGGGATGTGTGGCCACCCTTGGTTACCTGAAGAAAGAAGAGGCTTAACCAAAAGCCTAAGGCAAAGCCAAGGTTGGATACGTCCCAGACCCCACAAGTAGAGATCCTCTCTTCCAGTTCCCCAGAGCTGGAAAAAGAAATAGAGCCTATCAAAGTTCCAGCCAGTCCTCCCTCACAGGAGGAATTTGATGATGTCTTTGCAATGGACAAGTTTGGGAACCTGCAGGGGGACACCAGACAAACAGAGGTAGAAGTCCCAGCTACAGAACAAGAGCCTGCAAAGAAGTAGGAAGAATAGATAGAGGAAAGGGAAGCAGAGCCAGAGATTGCCTCTGAGGCTTCAGAGATGTAGAATCCAGTGGTGGACCAACAAAGGCAGAATAAACAAATGACATCCGCTAGGGGAACCAGACCTTTGGGAATAACTATAACTCTAGCTGCCACATTCCAACCGCCACTCCTGAGAGCGACCTTTGGGCAAGTAATTACCAAGGCCCAAACTTTAAATCTCGGCCCAGTACCTCTGCTATTACCGAAGGATATTCCGAAAGAAGAAGAAGCCCCAACGGTAGATGCCGAGCAACAAGAAGAGAAACACGAAGAGGAAATCCCTGAAGAAGCCAACAAAATTCTAGACAAAGCAATGGAAATAGAGGACAAGGCTAAGGAGATGGAGGTTTTTGGGGAAGGTATTACTGATAAAGGAGAAGACATAGGCAAAGGGATGAATGAGGCCCACACCATTGAGGAGGAGCAGCCATAGAATACCGGAGAAGAACCAAAAGAATAGACTTTGGAAAATAAGCCACCCCTGCCGCCTCAGTGGTTAGTAGAGAACAGGAAAAGAAAGGCTCTGTCCACTCCTGGAACTCCTCTCTCCCTGGCCAAAATGATGGCTCAGGTCCACGCCCCATCAAAGGCCAAGAAAGCCCAGACGGTTCATACTCTTCAAACTGGGCCAGGCGGAGAAATAGTTGTCGTTGTGGTGAAACCTCCCCCAAATGTCGATGAAGCAACCATAGAGCCCAGAGATCACAACATTGCAGAGGTATCACTGGGAAAAAGGGGAAAATATAGTGAGGTGGACTTGCTGAAGGAGGCAGGTAGGGCAATGGAGGCCCGTTATGAAAAAGAGGCCCAAAGACTCAAAATAGAAAAGGCAAAAAATGCAAACCTTATGGGGTTGCTTATTGAGCTGGCTTGACCTATCAACGCCGCTCCTCCGGAGGCTTCCACATCTGAAGATCTACCGCAGAGTGACATAGAATCCCTGTGAACAATGAAGAAGAAGGCTCAGGTAATCGACGAGTGGGTCGCCCTACAAATAGGAAACACCTGGCGTTTCCTAGTATCCACCCTCCCAAACTTATATGTGGCCCGACATGTTCTACACCAGGCAGAGACTCTTATTGACCTGTGAGAGGGTGATATTGAAAATTATCAAGCATGGAAGGTAGAGCTTGAAGAACTCCTCAGCCTTGGAGAAGAAATGGTTTCTGAATCTAGAATTCTGGGGGATGAATCATTTGATTTTGTGAGGACCCAACACTCCAGACTTGACCTCACGTTGGAGGTAACCAAGCAACTGGTGGGGAGTCTATAGGAGAAGGTCAATGCAGTAAAGTATTCTTTCAATTTATACAAGTCATTTGTAGCAAAGACTTCCAGGGCTGACCCCCTCAGTACAGATACATGCACGCCAGAGGATTTAGTTTTGGGGAGTTTTGATGAAATGATGAAGTCTCGATATTAGTCCCCAGAGGGAATAGATGGCACTCAAATGATGAGATTAACTCGTATGGTGCTTAGTGGCCATGACATGACAAAAATGGCCAATGAATTTAAGGAGAATGTTCCAGGCTTGGGGGAACAAATTGAGGTGGCTAAGTACCGAAGGGCCGGCCTAAAGGATGTCGATGAAAATGGCATTTCCCGCCTCCTCTAGGCTTTCAATGATAACAAACAACCATAAGCTTTCTCTGAGGGCCAGAGAAAACCCAAACACTTGGTATTCTTTATTCTTTTGGGAATGTAAGTTCCCAGATCCTGGAGTCCCAGATCCCAAATTTTGTATTCTTTCAAGTGATCTGTGTCCCGGTCCCCGAGGCTGACCGGTCACTTTCAGGAGTGGTTAATAAAGCTATCAAAAATTGGTTGGCTACATCAAGGGGGCATCGACTCAATAGTTATTTTCCTGACAAAATGGTCTTCTTGAGGCACCATTCAGAGGTACACCTGGTGCATTGGAGACAGGGCACCGCATTTCCCATTTATGAGGCATGTAGCCTCGATCCCCAGGGATCTAATTGCCTTCTTCTCCTTCCTGGCTCTCTTCTCGAGGCTGATTCTTTCATTGTATATTCTTGTCTCATTCTTTTGACATGTCAGGCCTATTCCATCTCAAGGTCTTTTGTAGGGTGGCGTAGGTAGTACCAGCCCCCAGATATTGTATTTTATTGAAACATGATGTAAAATAGGGTTAGGGTTAGGGTTAGAAGAGAATGTGTATAAATAGTAAGTTCGACCCATTTCCAAGGGTCAGAAAAATTGATGATTTTTCTATCTACAGTAATAGAAAGGTGATTTTTCATTCTAGTTGCAAAGCTCAATGCTCCATTGTCCCATTTTTAATAGTTAGATGCTCCCCTGGAGCCACCATTGTATCACACACCAGTGCTTGCTGGAAGAGACATTAATGAAGAAGGGAGAATTCTTTGCAATGATGTTGTTGGCATTCATGCTTCTGAATTAATGGTATTTTATGTTTCATGTTCTTTATGTCTTCTGCTCTGATATGTCAAATAGATTAACGACCTCTCATCCCTCACTACTGATAAAATACTAGCTGATGGTTGTGTATTTCTTTGGTATTTAGTGTAGTATATCAGAGTATTATTGATGTCTTGAACGTTTAAACATAACTATAGTTAGATGAAATATTTCTAACCCTACAGGATCTTTTTCATTTTATTTGTTAAGTGTAGAATGCTAGGAGAAACCTCACCCCATTGAATCTCCAGAGAGAACGAGTTGAAGAAACCAGCTATCCCCCTAAAAAATAGTCACTTCTCCCAACTGAGCCCCACACCGTCGTGACCCAACACCCAGGTGCTTGAAGGCCCAGGGAATCCAACTTCCCTGGATAACCTTTGTAGGTGGAGTTGGCCGGTACCTCCGGTACCCGATGACAACTTATGACTGTTCGCGGACCCGGTTAGCAAAACCCCATCAACACCGAGTTTGTTGGCCGAGTAAGTTCTGTGATGGCCGAGTATGGTGAGCTGAGTGGCATGAAAGTTGTGTTAGAAAGCTGAGGATAGCTGGCTTGCACTAAATCAATGGGCAGAACATTTATTGCTTACCTACCTTGACCTTTCAAGTCTATAAAGGATGAACCATTTATTACTCATTTTACCTTGCAATTTTCAGTATTCACGGAGTGATTGAAGAAGTTGCATAATATATCTTAATGAAGTTAGCATTGAAGATTTTTTCAGCGTGTTGTCAGAAATCCTAAGGTGAACAGTGTGAAGTGCTACTTGCTGAGGCACTCTATTCTTCATTTTTCAAACCCTAATTTCAAATATTATGGCTGCAAGATCTTCTATACCAGTCAAAAGTATGGAGGAAGAACTAGAGAAAGTTTAGTTAGTACGGAATGATGTATGTGCACCTCTCAATTTTCAAGCCATTCTTGAAATTGAAATTCAGAGTGATCTAACTAGAGCTCTCTCATCCATTCCACCAAAGGTACTTATGATCCATGATGTTAGATCTTGTTACATGGTTAAAGTTGGTGAAGTAGGTGATAGTGAATTGAGAAAATCCTACAACAGATTGTGTGTTGATGGAGTTCTAAAGGAAGAATTCAAGCATTTAGCCGACAAAGGGTTACCTCGTGCCCTAGATTTCCCACTAGGTTTCAAAGATGAATGGATTAAGGTCATTCTTAGCTAAGTTCAATATATGTGTATGTGGTTGGACAATGAACCAGTCAAGATAACTAAAAACATGATTCATTGAGTGACTGGATATCCTGTTGTTAACAGGAAGTGGACAATGAGAGATAACAGTAAAGAGGAAATTACAGTGAACACTAGAGCTGTATGGAACAACAAAGGTATGAATATCTCTACAATTAAAGACTTATAACTTGATTTTGGAGTAAGAGTGATTGCACATAAGTTCTATCAGTCGAGTCGACTAGATAGTGTTCCTTGCACAGTCGTTGACCAGGCATGGAAGATTGTTAAGAAGAATCATACATGTGATCTTTCCGAGCTACAACAAACACAACTAGCCAAGAACCTAGCATCAATCAGAAAAGCTAAGAGCTCATCATGTAAGTTTGGTTCCTTACTAGTCTGCATATTTTTCTACATTCAGAATACATTTTCTACATTGGGAGATATCACTTGGAAAAAGGATAGACCCATTACAGTTCAGATAAGTGAATGCATTGAGAAATTAGGAAGTAATTTCAATAGTATTATGGGGAAATATTTTGTGGAATTTAAAAAGAGAATGAGATTAAGGACTATGATTCCTAGATCACTAGTGGAGAAGCACTATGAAGAAATTTGTTTTCTAGTTGATACGGATCACACATATATTCAGGTTGTGACACCTAGGGTAGCATGGTTGAAATCATTTCCCTGTGAAATTAACATTGATGAAGCATCAACAGCCATCATTGCACTCCTAGCCGAGGAAATTGATACTACAGCAGAAAAATTTGGTAGTTTTGATGAAGCAAAAGAAAAAATTTCTAGAAGTTTGAAGGAGGGAACCATGGAGAGAAAAAGAAAAAAGATTGTGAAAAATCTGGAGAAAATGGTTGGTTTGAGAAGTGATGAGGAACCTGAGGATGCACCTATAGGCCTATCCACTTGACAAGGAGAAGATATATCTACAAAAGAGGAATTCAATGCATCTGAGGAGATCACTGAGAAGGCTAAGGGTAAGAAACCAGCAGTTGTCAAAGTAACCAAGCCGAGTAAAGCTAAATTTAAGGTTACACCTCCTGTAGCTAATCGTCCGAGGACTAGAGCATCTACTATTACTTCTCCTATAGTACAAACAAAAGTGTATGGAAAGAAGAAGGTTGGAGAAAGAAGTTCTGGAAAGAAAACTAAATTGTCTCCTAAGGTTGTGCTGAGCAAACCAGTAAAGTGACCAAGGAGGAGACTACACTTGGAGACAGATAGTGATGATGAAAATATTGAGACTGATGAACCAAGAAACATACCCACTGCACAATTCAAGAAACCCACTAATATTGATGAGGTATGTGACAATTTGAGAAATTAAGCAAGGTTAGCTACTTTTAAATTCATTAAGTATGAGAAACTAAGTATTGAAGACAAGCATAAAGTTCAGGAAGTACTTTTAGATATGATGAGTACTTTTAAGTTAACTCCTATAGAGATAGGAAACCATGTGCCAAATGAATTATATGAGTTTCTACCGAGCAAATGGGAATTTGCACTTACTACAGAGAGACAGATCAAGGAAGGTACATTAGCCAAGGTGATACCTGAGTTGACATCAAAACAGAGAGAAAAAATCATTGAAGAATATAAGAATAGGCTTGTTCCTAAGCTCAGAGGTTGTACTGTTTTGAAAAATGATATTGAAGGATTAGTACAACAGAGTACTAGGATTTGGAAGGAAATCTTTGGACTAGTAGTTCCAAATGAAAAGAAATCTGATGAAGGAACATCTGAGCAGAAGGCTAAAGAAGTTGAGATCACCCCTGAGCCACAGATGACACAAGATCAAATTGCTACTAAACAAGACAAGACTAAAGATGTATTAGACTCAGAAAATACTATTGATCTGACTGTAGACAGTCCACTTGACTTCACAATTGATGATTCTAGCAATTTGAATGTCGAGGGATAGAATATGCCTAGTGATACAAATATTGAGTTGCCTATTAAGGCAACTAAGACTGAAGGAGGAAAGACCACTGCATTTGGAGAGAGAAATGATGAGAAAATTGAAGTAATCAATGATCAGATAGGCGAAGAGAAAAAGAAAACAGATGGACAAGAGGTAACTTCACAAAATCCACATATTTTAGAGGTTGTAAAAATAGTTTTAGATAGTGGTGTAGTGATGAAGGATAATATTGACAAGCCTAAGGAACAAGAGGCAGTGCAAGTGTTGGTTGATCTACCACACTCTACATCATCCAGTCCCATGGGTCCTAAAACTGGAGGTATACCTAATCCCTAGAATATCTTGACAGAATTGAAAGAGGCAATCGATATTGATACTGACATAGGAAAAGATGTTGATAAGATGCAGCCGAGCATCAGCTGACCCAAATTGAAGAGGAGGAAAGTAATGAGGAAGAAGTATCCAATTCTCGATGTCACATTAGATGAGGTAATTGTGATTCCATAATGGGATCCCAATGAATTATATTTTGAACAAATAGGGACTCTTCAGGAATTACTTAAGAGGAAGAAGAGACAGGAAGAAATGAAAATAGAAAAGAAGCAAAAGCAGGTGTTACATGATATCAAGGATATATTTGCAAAGGATTTTGACTTCGAAGATGAAATGCCTCAAGCTCCCATTATTGATCAGTTAATTCACATTGTACAAAAGGTAATTGACGATAACATAAACAATAATGAGAAACCTCTACAATGGTCCGAGAGGAGATTCGAGAGCAAAGTTCTGGAGAAAATATCAGAAGAGATTGCAATGAAATAGGTTGAACTTTCTACTCTTGTAAATATTTTGGAGGAAGTTACAACAAACATTTATTCTTTGTATAGGAAGCTATGTGATGTTAATTCTTCACAAAGTATAATCTACAGCTTGTTGAGAAGCTACAGTTAGATTTGAAATCAACTGGCAGTACTTTGGGTAAGGATGCTACCTCTAGCTCCTTACATTCTACTAAGTTGATCAATGCACAACGAATAATTGTCAAGCTTATGGTTGAAGATGGTTGGGACACTACATTTGCATCCACCCTACAACTTCATAAAAAAAATTTGGACAAGTATAACTTAACCCCACCTGCAATCAGTGACAAAAAAAGGGGGAAGTTGGTAAGGATACAGTATGATAAATCAGTACAGAATAGGTACATTTGTATATATTTTGAAGGCATGTATTCTATGTAACTTTTTGTATGTATAATTTCAAGTATATTCCTAGGGGGAGTACTTCGTATACTTAAGCAACATTTTGATGGAATGAAATGAAGAAATGATAAGTGTGTTTTTGCCACTAATATCAAAGGGGGAGATTGTTAATCTCTAAATTCTGTTGATGATTAGTGACCAACACTTAGTCGTTTACTTAGGCAGTTTTAGTTGGCTATCACTGTGGCCAAGCTAAAACTATCCAAGGCTGAGCAACATTGTCGAGCAGTATTTAGGTTGTTGAGTTACATCATGCCGAGCCGAGTAGGATACTTAGTGCCGAGTGACAGAGATGTTAAGTGCTGAGAAGAATAGTTTTTGTATACATGTCTGGATTGATTCAAACTTTGAGGATAAGTGTTCAGGCTGACTTGTATAAGCTTTTTGGGCTGACTTATGTATGCATTTAATATTTTCCTACGGAGTTAATTATGCATTTAAATTTTTTATCCTATGCATGACCTATTGTAATTATTAATTGTAATATCTTGGAGGCATGAGTATTAGATCTTGATCGTTGATCTAGATCTCGCTACCAGACTTGAATAGATATATAAGATTGCTTCTTAACCCTATTTTGTGTTCTGGAGAGAAGTGATGACTACATTTTCAAGTGAAATGCACAGAGGGTTATTTTGTTAAGAAGCATAGATCAAGCAGAGTGACAGAACAGTGAATGACAAAGTAAAGACATATCAGATTGTGAGATCACAGAAGGTACTGGAAAGAGGAGATCTGTCATCAACATCTGAGTGCATAACGAAGGATCATTACTTGAAACATTCTAATCATTGTATCAGGTGAAATCTCTTAACAGAGTGGTTCTATTAGACCTTTCTAAATCTCCTAACAGAGTGCTTACTTTATTGTAAATTGAAATCCTTTCACAGGGTAGATTGTAATAATCTTTAGCTCTTAACTAGGTAGACCTTTAACCAGGTAGATTGCATTTTGTAATCAACTTTTGTAGCCCTAACATGCACACTTTATTGCTACAGTAGTGAAGAATTTTGTGGGTGTCATCCCCACCCCATTTTTACCTATTTGGGTTTCTAGGTTACCAAGTTCTTGTGTTATGAGTTATTTATTTCATTGTGTGCATGCTATTTGATGTTCCATTAGATTCATATATGTATGAATGTAGATCAGTTTGTTTTATGTGTTTAAATTTGAAGATCTGATTCACCCCCCCTCTCAATATCTTGCTTTCCCATTATTGTATTTCCAACATGTTTAGTATATTTATGAGTCTTTTTGAAGGAGACATCAGTTGTACATCAGTGAAGATGACCTTTGGAGTAGTTAGACTACAATATCTTCCAGTTCCCTCCCTATTTTCATGGGATTTACTTCTACATCTGACCCCATGATTTACATGCAAATTTGATGAAGTTTGGAGCAGTTTGAGGTCATGTTTTTAGTTGAGTATCAGTTACACATGGCTTGGGGGTCTTCTTTCTTCAGTTAGCATCAGTTTCTTGGAGTTTTATGCCCTATTTTTTTAGGGATTTTCTCATGCCTCCACCCCTTTCATATTTTTGGGGTTTGTATCTCATCTTTTTGGGCCCATTGTTCAGGGACTTCATTCTTTTTGTCAATTTTACATTTTTTTGCAAAATTGAGAATTATTGTATTGGGGCATTTCTGTGCAGATTTTAGAGATTCTATATAGAGACTGAGTTTCTCTCATTTATTTTTCTATGTGCTTCATTGGTTTTGAGTTATTGAATTCAAATATTGTGTTTAGTACCTTTATTTGATCAATATTCCTTAGATTATAATGCAAAATATGATGACCCATGGTGCAAATTTATTTTGATTTCAACATTTGAACTGTGAAAAAAAATAAGTGTTTTCCTTTTTAGTATTGATACAGAAGCCTTTCATGGAGTCAATTTTGTAGGGATTATCTAAGAGGGTTGTGTTTCATTGTCTTTGAGAAAAATATTGTGGGATTTACTGCAAGTTTATTATCCATGCATCACCTTCTAGTGTTAGCATTTCAATTTTTTAGCATGTCCTTTTACCCCTTTTCTAGTTGAAATTAGTTTTAGGTGATCAAAAGGAGGAAGTCAGCCTATGATCCAGAGATTTGTTCTCATTTTCACCAATGAGAATGTTTCCATGTTCCAACATGATTGCAAGGTTTTAAACATTGCACTATGGGTGCAATCCTGATTGATAACAAAAATATGAGTGTTAAACATAAAACCAAATACAAGATATTCTTAGGTTCCCCAACGTTACTACAATCAACACATAAAAAAATGACAAAGTCAAAAACTTATATAAATCTATGAACAAGATCACATATAATGAATTCATATACATCAAAGTATCATATAGGTACATAGTATTAATATTCAAGGTCCAAAACCATATTTGTCCAAATATATTACTATTTTTCTTGAGTACATGTGTACAATCCAAATAACACACATCTCTTGTCAAAGATTACTTCATTAAGTATTTACAACAATTGAATATTACATAACATGATGCACAAGATACATATAAGTATCCAACTCCTCGCTAACATCATCAATACATAGTCTCAGGAATATACATCAAGATACAAAGTACAATAGTATATTTATATTAACAAGTAATAAGAAGTTGCACGAAGATCACATTGATGAAGCAGGATCCCTCCAAGATCACAAACTTAGATAATACAAATTAATGAAAACAAAATTCCACCTAACCAAAGCGGAACCTTGAGGCCCACTCCTCTTATCCAGGAGATAACACAAGGCCCCACACCACACAAGAAGAACAACAAGACTATAACCCATAAATCAAAATCATAAGAAAATTAAGCATGACATAACATATTCCTAAGGGATATAATAAAATGACATAAAGGCACACACATGATACAGACAAGAGATACAAATAAGACTCTAGCAAGAATACCACATTATACAAGAAGATACCACAAGATACCACCAAAGAAAAAATAGATACCAAAGGTGAACCACAAGAAAAACTAAAGGGAATATTAAGACACATGTAGGAGAGTGTCATCACATAGTTCTCCACTATCATGAGTTACATTGGCATGTCTCTCTAGACCCCGACCCCCAGGTGAGAACTCATTTAGAATCGACAAGATTTTGTAAGGACAAGGAAGTCAATTTTCCATATCAATGCCCCATGCACGACCAGGCCTTCTCCAACCCATCCATGGTCCATGCAGGATCTCTCATGGCTATGGGAAAGGAAACTCAATTATCTTGATTAATGTGTAAACCCAACCTAGTTTATTTTTATTACATTTTCACTTGATTACAACTCCACTATGGGTTATTGTGGTCTGACCACTTAGGGCCCTGACCCTCATTCTGATCCACTCTCCTAGAGATGCTCTTAGAAAACCCTCCCTTGTGCTCTAAACTAAAAAAATACATAATTAAACGAATAATTGCCAAGAAGTCTCAAAGATTCACCAAATCCAAAGAATCAAAAAAGAACATTTTGGAGCATAAAGATTCAAATTGTCAAAATTAGACCAAGGATCCATGTATGTCCAATAAATCAAGAGAACATAAAATTCACATAACACAATAATAAAAATCTCATATGGACCCTTTTCTCATTCTAAAGCTTAAATCGAGTTCTCCATATCTTGCATCAACCAAAATTCCAAACTCTTATCAATATATATGGATCCATAAAGTAATAAATCATCCAAGGTCATCATGACCCAATAATACACCAATAATAACAATGCACCAAGAAATCAAACACCATGATAACATCAATAGTAGAATCATGCCACAACAAAAGAAAATATTAAACCTCCTCAAACAACATGATAGCTCAACCTAAACACACTCAAATACATTCCATGCCTTTGATCAACATAAGGAAACCTAAACATCAACCCTCAACACCTCTATCATCACATCACAGAAACAAACACATCAAGACCTCAAAAAATCACCTATTTAACATGAATAAACAATATGTATAGAAAACATATTTAACATATAATAACATCCAAGTCAAAACCAATATTTCATGCACCAAACTTGATAAATCATCGAGTAAGATCATTGGAAAAAAATCATAAAAGCAAAGATAACGAACTATGACATACCCCAAGCCTTTGGCACAAATTGGAAAACCAAACACCTACAACTCCATTACACTTAAAAATCACTATGAAACATAAAGACCCATGAAAATAGATAATTACACAACCTAAACCCTAAACTCAATGCTCACTTATATAAAACAAAATTGAGTGATAACACATTAGATAAGTCCAAGACACCAAAACCAAACGCAATTGTATTACCATAAAGAAATAAAACACTTCTATAAATTCAATCGATCAATTAAATACAACTAATCCTTTAAATACAACCTATATATATATATATATATATATATATATATATATATATAATTTTCTACCAAATTTCTAATTCCTTAAAAGAAAATAATTAACATTAAATAATTTATTTAATAATTATTTTTTAAAATATTATTTAAAACTTACTAATTAAATAAAATATCATTTTTATCTAACAAATAATCTATAATATTTAATCTATCATATTAATCTTAAATAGAATAAATAGTGAATTTCTCTCAAAAAGATTAAATCAATATTCCTATTTTAACTATTATCCCAAAAGAAACATTTATCATTAAATTTTCATCTTACCAAGAAAAGAAGCTAAATCTGAAACTTAATCTATATTCTAAACAAAACATACAACATATTCCAATTTTACAAACTAGAGCTAATTCCCAATAAAAAAATAAAAGTAGAGCTAATTATGACTAAGACACAATCTTTGAAAAAAAAGGAATATATTCCTAAATGCCTAACTTAGCATAAACTTGTCTAGTATGCCTAAAACCAGTTTCAAATTGAATACCTATATACAAAATTTATAACCCAACATAGGGGAGAGGACCCAGTAGCCGCCTAGGCTAATTTCGTGCACCTAGAACTCCTAAACCGTAAAGCGGATTTCCTTGATTTTTTTGGTGTGTCTCCATAGGTTAGTAGAGAGATTAAAGATAAGGTTTTGGCTTTTGGGTATCCGTGGATCTCTCTATAGAGATCGTTGAGCGCAAAGTTGTCAAAAAGTGCCATTTTAAAAGTGGCGCCCGGTACCCGCCCCTAAACCCCCCAATAGGCGACAATAAAATATTCAAAACATAATCACTTTAGACCCAATAACCGATCGCTATTGCACCCATGACCAAATTTTCACTTTATTATGATATATTGATATTGTTAGAGAAATCCATTATTTTTGTTTGTGTTTTCTAAATGTAAGAAGAAATGTTTTAATTTTAATAATGATGTAATCTTCTTGGTGCAAGTTGATGTGCAATAGAAACAAAATTGTACCAATAACCATATACCGGTAGTGTTTAGTTAATAGTGTCATGGTGCACGGCTATTGGGCGTGTTACTAACACTTATTTGGTTTTTGTGTGTGTAGGAAATGAACATTTTGAAGTTAATTATTGGGGGGTCTCTATGACGAAACCTATCACAGTTATTGGGTCGCTATCATGGCTATTGGGGGGTATATTGGTTATTTGGTCCTCTCCCCTAGAACTTTTAAAGAAGTTCAAGGAGTATGCAAAAAGTAAGTTTTGTAGTATTTAGACTTAAAAAGAGAAGATATCAAAACAAGGATGAAAGATGTTTGAAGGGGAAAGTAGAGGTGATGAGAGACGTGATAGAAAGGGGAAGATCTAATTGAATACACAGCTTCGTTCTCAAGCATGATTTGGATTTTGGGACGACTACCAATGCCGACCCCATTCCCCATTCCCCATTATTATTTCTTCATATTTGATGAAATGCCAACAGGCGACCTTGTAATTCATTGCCACTTGAAACATTTCAAAACAACCCCATTGTTTGTGTCAGCATGGAGGAAAATGAATAAGCACAGGGAACACTAATCTAGAAAAGATGTAACGTCTATCCCATGAAAGCATAACAATTCTACCAGAAGATGCTCCAATGATAGTCACAAGAAAACAATTCCTCCATATGCCATGCCAGAAAAAGATTATTTCAAACTATAACTTGACTTTAATAAATATATTCCAAAACTGAAATTAATGTCTATTATCAGTGTGAGGAAGAGGATTGTAGAAAAAAAAATTTGATGATGAAAAATTAAAAGTTGTTGAAAAAATGAAACATTAAGCTACATGAGTGTATGTAGATATAAAAAGGTTTTCCATAGAGAAATTTCATAGTGCTATGTGGACTAATAACATTGGTCGAAAAAAGGTTTACTACATTCAAGAGTTTAACTCAACTGGGGAGCGTGGTGAGAAATTTTATTTAAGGGATGTTATTAAAGGGAAAGAAAGGTTGTTAATGACACAATTGAGAAGGGGATCATGTCATCTCAGGTGTGAGATAGGTAGATGGAAGAGGCCCAAACAAGCTTGGGAGGAGAGAACTTGGATGTTTTGTAGGACGGGCGCAATTGAAACTGAATGACACTTTCTCATAGAATACACAACTTATGATGATATTCGGGCTCAATATGTTCAATCATCCTGAAAGTTGAGAACATGCACAATTTATTTGAAGAGGATAAGATCAACCAAACTGCTGGTTTTCTGGTTAAAATCCACAAATAAGATCGGAAATGGAACATAATATTGAAATTGCTTAAGGTTGTGGACATTTTGGTCCCTTAGACTGGGACAGCCTTAAACATCACACACTAAGCTGACCGCTTAGGTGGATGTGGGCCCAGTCCCTGCGCTCACTTTTCCATTCTCATCCATTCCGTGTACTTTTCCGTTGCCCTCATCTTTTTCATCGTTCTCATTTCTAACCACGCACCGTTACGGTTATCACGCGGCTTACATTTAAGCTGGAAACTTAATTTTGATTTAAACTATACATGATCAATGCCAGGTTCCTCTGTTTATTTTCCCATTGCATATCTTTAATCCATGTCGATGGTTAGAAAATTTGTGCACATAGAGAACATAAAGAATTGGGTAATAGCTAGTGGGCAATCGCAACCTCTATTAAATTAGGGATGCTTGTACAATGGTCTCATATTTCTATAGGCACGGTGAACGCTAGCAAAGGATATGAATATTTCCTTTCTACTGCCAATAGCATTCATCTGGGCAATTCAAAAGTCTTTTCGCCAGATTCATTTTGTGCAATTCTTGGCAGCCAGGGCATTCCACGAGACCACAATTCTTTGAAGCATTTCATTGAAACAATTAACGTTCTCTGCTTGTGCATTTTAATGGCATCCATACCCTGTTTTAAACAAGAGGGAAACATTAATTAAATCTGTCCAAAGCTCCCATCGTACATGGGTATGAAGATTTTGGTGAAGGTTGTGCATTTGCCTTTGGCCTTTCAATCAAATCCATCTTCTGGGTACAAAGGCTGCATCCACCTAAAAATCTAGAAAGCCCCTTTGAAAAAAATCTATTCTTGCCATATAAGATAGATATGGCACTTCATGTAACCTTTTTTCTTATCATCGTTGTTGCTATAATAGTACACAGTTCAAATAAGAGTACACAATGCAAACAAAGAAAAGAATGAAATGATTGAGAGCCATGGCCAAAGATAGAGGCAGACCAAAATAGAATAGATTGATATAAAAGCTCTTTGTTGAGGTAAAATAAGGCTTGAAAACTGAAATTACAGTTTTTAATTAAAAACCAGAAGATTAAATTTGTAACAGATGCTCAATACTATGTACTCGTCCATAGCAATTTCAAATTGTGCAAATATTTGGAGAGCTTCACCATTGTTGTAAAATCCCCCTTCAAAATTTTCAGCTCTTTTTGAATAGTTTGCAAATTTGTGTTCAAATTCACTTGCAAGTTTAAGTAGTGCCAGGTTTTCAATTTATTTTCACATCCATATATTCAAATACAAAAAAAAATTGTGAATTCTTTTATACTGAACCAAGATTAATTCTTTCTATTAAGAACAGTAAACAGTCATGCTTGAATGTTATTTTAAATCTCAGGAATACATGAAAAGATATATTTTTTCTGACCTTTCAATCAACTCAAAACGGTGGAAATACAATAATATTCTGCACAATGGTCAAGCTTCCCAGCTAGATGGAATCTTCACAAACCCAAGCTTAATCTGCAATGCAATCTATGCAATAATCATTTAGCTATATGTCTAAAAGTTTACTTCATTGAAGGATTAAATTAAATCTTCCATTTCTTGGAAAACAATGAGTAAAATATCTACCTACCATAAGTTGTTGAAGTTCTAGTTGGCATTAATTGAACAAAATCTCCACTTGGCATAAAGAGGAGAAGCATCCACCTAGCATCAACATTAAAAAACTTCCACTTTCTTGTCTCAAGGTAGAAAATCTCCACTAAGGATCAAAGTAGAAAGTTTTAACTGGTTATCAAAGAATGGAGTGAAAACAAATTGAGTTCCTGAATAAGCCCAGGTATCTAAGGATAGAGAGGCAATAATCAAAGCATTAGATTTTTCCTATTTTACTACAACTCTTGAGTGTATACTCACATTAAATTGAGCTTCCTGGCTGCATCAAACCAAGCTGGCATTTTCACTCTTTTCATGGTTAAAAATTCAGGTTTCTGTGCCATCCAAGACAAGGCAACAATATTGCATCTTCTTACTCATTATACCCCATAAGTCTACAACACTTATATCACTTTTGGAACACAAATTTGATAGATGCGAGTTAAGGAACAACATTTAGTGCCATTATAGCATAGCCAAAATGAAAAATCAAGATTTTGGAATGATTTTATATCAAGTTACATCAATTTCCAGCAATTTCCTTCATCTTCCAACTTCTCTCCTAACTGCTATAATGACTTCGAATTTGCCAACAGACTACTACAACAACTATACATACAAATTGTTGTTTTTGACTATTATAATGATAATACCTTTGAAAAAACATTCATTTTCAGACTGTCACAGACTCCATATCCCCAAAACACTATTTTCTTTTAACATGCAAGAGAAAAATTTCACACCACGGAGTTGTGTGAAGGCATCAAAGTGACAAAATATTCAACGATAAATTGTTAATAACTTCATTCCATGTGCAAGATACAATACTAGGAAACATAAACATTAAACTTGAATATTGAAGATCATTTACATACCTTTTAAAAAGGGCGTGCAAATTTCTTTTTAATGTCTGCAATAAAAATTGTGATCTACAATAGAATTTCTGATCATACTCTACCCAAAATAGAGCATCCCCTATTTTGTATTCTTGGTTATGGTTGTGGTTAAATTTTTCCTTTGCTTTTTCTTTATCTTGTTGTTGTTGATGTTAGATTTCAACAATTCCTTCTCACCCTCCATTGATGGCATTCATGTCATTGCTTTCAAGGATGTAGTGATGTGGTGATAAAAGACAGTATCATAGGGATTGGTATATGTTTACTGAACCTCGTGCAATTCTGAAAAAGATCATATAGGTCCAAAATAAAATAAAAATAGCATCTTTTGATAATTGTTTCGGGATAAAATTATGTTGAGATATTTTGTATCAGTATTTTGGACAATACTACATGATCCGTCATCGAGAAATTGTTGATATTTTAAATATTCAATTGCTATTAGTACCTTTTATAATTATTTATCCATAAAACTGTGTTGAGAATTTTTTGATCAGTGTTTAAGATCTTACTACATGATCCCTCATCAAGAAATTGTCAGATATTGTAATTAGTTGATTGCTATTACTATTTTGCTATAATTATTTCTAGATAAAACCGTGATGAGATATTTTGTGCTAGTGTTTCAAATCACGCTAAATAATTCTTTGTCAAAAAATTGTCGCTATTGCAAATTTTTTATTGCTATTGCAAATTTTTTATTGCAAATGATCTTGGTATAATGGTTTCTCGATAAAATTGTGTTGTAATATTTTTGTTTCAGCGTTTAATATTACGCTGCATAATCCATCGTCAAGAAATTGTTGATATTGTAATTATTTGATTGTCTTGATCCATCATAATGTTTGTCTTATACCATGCATTTTTTGTTAGAGCCAAAGATCTCGTCATGAGAAACATTTCCTATTTTAGGACATAGTTGCAGTCGGGGGTGTCATTGCTATTCAAAAAGGTATTCACTCTCATGATGTCTCCCCAATGAAAATATGTATCCAACTGGTCTTTGAGGTTATTTATGTCTTAAAAAGAAAAGATCAGATGGTAGTGATAGATTGTGATGGGACAAGCTCTCAAGTAGCAAATGAGTGTAAATTAGAAGTTTTGAAAAGGTATAGGTCTATTGACTATTTTAGAATATTTTTGACCATTTATGGGATCGTTTCTCTATTTTCAATCATCAATGATTAACGAGATGGCATGCATTCTTCTGTGACTAAGGTCTCATGTACTATTTGCAATGGATAACATGCTAAGTATCGTGTGAAAAACAATGGTAGTATAGAAAGAGTGAAGTCCTAAAAGAATAGCAAAGAGGACCCTGTCATTTCCTAGACAAGTTAGAAGCAAGACATTTCCTTCCATAGGTCCCATTTTGGTGGGTTTTCTCTATTGGAAACTCTTAAAGAGCAGTGACTACATGCTAAAAGAGCAGTGCTAAAAGCTAAAGACAATGAAAGATCATATGCATTTCAAATAACAATGATAAATTCTAAAAGTAATGATAGTGTTATCATGCATCAAATATAGTAATTTTACAATATATACAAATTATTTAATTCCAGATCACTGCATGATTCCACAACCTTTCAAAAAGCTGCATTTGGCAGGTGTAAACCAAAATGACACAACCTTTAACAACATTCTCCCTACCTATATTGAAATGAGAGATTTGGAACATGGCATGGACATCAATTAAAACATAATGGAAAGAGGATTTCTATGAGATATTATAGTTGGAAATGTTGTGGTACACATGTATGTAAAATGTAGCAGAGTGGACAAGACGTATGAGTTGTCTCAACTAACTGTCATATCTTGGAATGTCAATATTGCAAGATATGAAAAAATAGGATTAGTTGAATGCATATATAAACCTTCAAGCCAAATTCCACAACCCTTTCCAACATCCTTCCTACCTTTGGAAAAATGGGAGCTTTGGAATAGGGTATGAACATAAATCAAAGCATTAATAAAGGGGAAATTTTGTCAAATATTATTGTTGCAATTTCTATGTTAGGCATGCATGTAAAATATGACAGAACATCTGTTTTCTCAATGAAGACAGAACCAAATCACATGAGACCAAATAAATTCAAAAGCCTGTCGAATCTACTTTTTAAATATCCAAGAATCAATTTTTTACAACAGTTAAAACTTGAGACATTTACAAATCCTTGTGACTAACTCTGTTATTAAGGGTTTGAAAATAGTTTTATGAAAATCCATTAAATCTCTTACCACTAATCATGGAAGTTTCTCTAAATTGATCCAAAAGAATGTTAATTCATTATTCTACATGTTCCAACTGATTATAGAGTGCCTCCAATCCATTTACCAACTTAAATATTCATTAAATCAACAAATAACGTGATTGTTGCAAAGGAAAGTTAAGAAACATGAACAAAACAAAACTCTTATCCATTGAACCTTCCAAATCAAATACATACAATAATTTCTTCATGTTGTACCCTTTCTCCATTGAAAATCCTATGGCTATTCATTCATAATTACATTCAAATTTTATGCCAAAATTCATGACTGTCATCTAAACTGTAGTATTTGTATAATAGTCAGAGGAGTGGAAGATGCGTTACTACAAAACTTTCCTCCAACTTGCCTATTGACCAATCCACGACCATAACATGGATTTTTATAATGTTTTTTTACAGTCCTACAATTGATCTAACCACCCTTGAACTGAAATGGGCCTCTTAACAACTTTTATTGTAATGACAACATTTTAATGCATTTTTTGCTTGACAACTTTTTATGTCAAGATTGACAACTTTTGCAATTGAACTCTAAAATTAGAAAACATTTGTGTGGATACTCTAAACACCTCAAGATAGACCAAACATGACATTTTACATCCAATTTACCCTTCCTTGGGTCTTCAAACACATTCTGACCATATTGACCAATTAACCTTATGAGGACCTAATTGAACAACTTTGGAAACTTATTAGAAATGGCTTTCTTAGCCTTACATATTGACTCATAATGACTCAAAATACCTTAGAATAACCTTATAGACCAAATATTAATGAAATTTACTCATGGCATCACTATTGACCTCCTCAAACCTCTTGGACCTAGGTGCTCCTGCACCAGGTATAAGAAGCAAAAGAGAATAGGGGTGAAGCCATGATGGTGTAGGAGCACCCAAAGACATGAAGACAATAGAGACTCCAAGGAAACACGAGGGGGTCTATCAAAGGTCCAAGGGACTCAATTTGGATATCCTAATGCCTATCATGGAATTTGAATGTAATATGGATATAATGGGCTTGGGTTTGGTAGGAGCCTCAAAGGCATATAGGGAATTTAGAAATTTCATTTTGATCCTTAAGAGATCATTGGTAGTATTTAGGAGTGGATTTCTTCATTAAAATAAAAAGTTTTAGTTTAAATTTTCAAATACCAACGACTAGTTTGGTTTTGGAGGGAAATCATAGAAAACTATGTAATTAGTGTTTGTTAGCCATCAAACTGATTTGCATCAGTTGGGGAAGTTGTAGGAAGGCTATATATGCCTTTGAATGATGGAAAAGTATAGATGGTACAAACTATACATACAAATTCAAAAATTTAATAAAAATTCAAGTTTTTCCTTGCAAAATCTTGTTTTTTTAATGTTTGGTTGATTGTTTTGGGTTTGGAACAAAATTGTGGATGATCTAATAACTTCATAACATCATTTTTCATCTATCTTGATTTCTTTCATAGTCTATTTTCTTTAGATTTGGAAAGTTGTTGTAGGTGGTCATTTTGGAGCATTGAAATAACTCTATTTTGGTCTTTTTAAGGATGTAATGGGTCATTCAATGAATGTAAATTTTGTTTCTCATTTAATGGACCCTATGTAACATATGTATGATGTTACTAACCATTTCTATGAAGAATAAGTTGATTTAGTGGGTGTACACCATGAGGAAGAGTGGGAAAAGAGCATGAAATTCCTGCCATAAGTGTAGCAGTAGCATATCTGGCTTAAGGAGGGTATAATTTTATGTGAAGTAGAAGAATTATATGAAAAATAAATTGTGTATCGAGAAGGAGGAGTTCTCGAAATGAGTTTTGAGTAGTGTTTAAGAAGACCCTACTTTTGAAGGCCTAGAGGGAGCGATTTGGGGCTTTTGGGTATAAAAATCCTATAGGGTTAAATTGACTTCAAATTTCTCTAATTGGGACCATATTAACACTCTGTGAAAATTTTCAAGGTTGGGTGTTAAGTCTGAAATAGGGTTCCTTTGTAAAAGTGACCTATTAGGTCTAGGCAAGAAAGTGGAAACAACATTTTTTGGGATTGATGTTCAAAAATAAGCACATCTGGTTTTTACATAAATTGGAAAAGCGTATCCCAATACACCATTAGATTTTGGGGTGTTTTGGGAAATTTTGAAGAACATTTCAAAAAATAGTGAAAATAGGGCTACAAGGATTCCTAGGCCTACTAAGGCTAAAGAGTGGATTTGAGGGTTGGAGTCTTTTTACAAGGTTGTAACCTGTTAGAAAAAGTTGTAATAAGGGTTCAAAGATGTTATAAGGTGTTGGAGGCAGTGGATAGGTCTCTTGTTTATTCTTCCCATTTGGAGCCATTGAATGCACTTGGGGAGCCTTGGTTCATCGTCCAACTTTTACATTTGAAAGTCATTAGGAGACCTTATTTCTATAGATCCACTTGCCTCTACATCACATGAGACAAGCATAAAGTATCAAAGAAATAGTTGCAATTGGTTCAGACTATGAACATAGAGAAAATTTTAGAGGCTTTGCATTGTTACATGGGTTGAAGAGAGTGCCACAATGAATAGGAGGATTCAAAGAAGATTAAGAGTCCTCTCCCTTCATCATTAGGTGCCAGACCAATGATTGTAGGAAATGCACTAAACAATTAATTTATTGAAAAGACTCTTGAAACTTTCAAGAAAGTGCAATTGGTAGGTGTAAAGCCACATTTCATAACTTTTTCTAGTATGCTCCCTACCCATGCCAAAATGGGAGCTTTGGAACAATGTGTGGACATCCATCAAAGCATAGTAGAAGAGGGATTTTTGTCATATAATATTAGTAAAGGATACAAAAATCTTGCCAAATATTGTGGAACGATATACGATGCATGTGAAACATAGAGATGTTATTAAATTGTATTTCCATAAAGAGATTGTGATGTAAATTCTAATCATCGTGTATTATTCTCCACAATAAATCTAAAACCAACCTTCCAATTATGTTTTTAACATCCAAAATCACATTATATTTTTAACATTCTTCTATGTTGTACCAATAAAATCTTGTGTTCTTACAATAGTATCTTGGACAACTTCAAACACGTGTATCCATGTCAAAATTATGTTCATTGTACTAAATTTGGTCCTTTTCTCATTCATTTTCCCTGTCAAGATCATCAAACCAATTTTGACGCTCACGATTTCGTGACATTGGTGGAAACATAGGTGTTCTATTGGAGATACTCAAGCTTCTCCTCACATTCATGCACTCAATCAAATCTCTTTGTTGGCGAACAGTGTGACCAAATCCATCTTGTACATGGTGAAATGGATTTGCACTTGGATGGTCTAATCCAAGTTGGGATGAGGCATGTCTACTCTCAACCTTGTTTGACAAGTCCTTCAAATGCTTACCAATGAAAGTAAGTGTTTCCAAATTAGCCGTGTGAGTTGAAATTTCCTGTAACTTGTCCAACTCTTGTGTTATCTGTAGCCTCATTTCTATCACTGCATGTTCATATTTATTTTCAATTGTCTACAAAAAAAATAGACATATTTTAGAATTTATATAATCAAATCAAAAAGAATTGGAAAAACAAAAATGTGGTTATAAACTCACATGTGTATGCATAGAATAATCCTCCAAGACTTGGCAATTTTCATTATCTATAATCCCATCAAATGCATTAATTACCTACATTGACATTGTAACACATTTAAAAGATTAAAACACATAGTTTGTAAATACTGGTATAGCAATAAAGTAAAATAAATCATGTTTATTATGTATCAAATGATTAGAGACATTGTTAGGGCATCCTTATTCTATATAACAAATTGTACTATCAATATTATCAAGGTCTTCATCCAAGTTGTTAGATAGATATTGTCTTTGTCTCTCCCTCATCATGTTCA
Organism: Thuja plicata; assembly: GCA_018584345.1. NCBI lineage: Eukaryota > Viridiplantae > Streptophyta > Pinopsida > Cupressales > Cupressaceae > Thuja > Thuja plicata. Next base: position 1,952,478 of record MU226568.1, on the reverse strand, counting down.
CCTTCATCATGTGCTTGCACATGTAACCTTGTATTGAAAAATCACAAGAGCACATAGATAGACCAGGTGAGGAACTATACACCTCATATCGAAAATTAGGATTGCCTTCACTTGTCACCCACACTATGTGATCATCAATGTCATTGAATGTAACATTGTCATCTGGAATTTTTATGGCCCGAACCCAAGATATTTTTTCAATCTTCTCAATATCAAAGTTCCTATAAAATCCATGTTTATTACTAACTTGCACCCACCAGTAATAGATATAAACATGTGTTGTTAGTCGGTGTACCAACCAATCAACACGATGATTTGTAGCTCGCTCAAATGTTTTCAAGAATCGTCTCTTTATGTGTGAATGGTAGGAATCTATGGCACCATTTGTCTATTGTCCTGCATGCTTTAGTGTATGGAAACATCTAGCCCACATACTCAATATATTAGACCATCATCCCTTAAAATATTTAAAGAATGAGGTTTGTGTACCTTTATAGTCTTCAATAAATATGTGAATCTCATTCCTTGCAAAATCCTCATTTTTTAAATGATGCATGATAAATCCAAGTCTATCAAATATCTCTCGTCTAATTGCATTATCTTTGACTTTTGAAATCAATTTCTTCAGCCACACACATCTAACATGCCAAGTGCATAGATATACATCACCCCGAAACACTTCTCTGCATCATGAATACTTTTACTTAGTATCTAACTTTATTTTAAGTGATATATTAAAATATTTTTAAAAATTACAAGATTTGAATGACAAATAAAAAGTACATAATAGCTTTGATCTCAACAGATGCATCATCCACAATAAATGCATTTAATCTCCAATCAATATTCTTCAAGTGAGCACGTTGGAGAAGAATATGCATCCAATATGGAATATCATGTGCACAAGACCTAGACATAATGACCCATGCCACAGGCACCCCCATATGCTTCGATTCAAATGCGAGAATTGTATACAATTGAAACTATCATAAGATATAAGGTATGATGTATCAATACTATATTTTATTTTAAGTGTAAACATTCTTAAGTCAACTCTACCAAGGAATACACAACATACCTTCATCACATTTGTACCAAATGTAGAATACATGGCCAATATGTTGTTGAGACCATATTGAAGCATCCAATTAAGTTTCTCTGGCAATTGAATCCCCAGCACAAATGGGACCTCCCCATCTCCATCAATAGTGACACTATACTCTTGATATGAAAACTACTTTTCAGGATTCGCCAAAACCCATTGTTGCACTGAAATAGCATCACTACTATCATACATGTATTTTAATGACTTAATCTTGCGATAAATATTTGCAATATCATCCATTGTAAGAAAATCATCTCTAGAAGATTGACCCTCATATATTCTCATCTTCTCATGCACTATTTACTTATGTTTTTTATGCACTGCATTCGTGGGCATTCAAAAAAACAGTAGTGATTTGACCCATTGATGCAATTGCTTACTAATAAATGGCGCAAAGAAGGACCTCATTCCCAAAAACTCATTGTTCATTTGACCGTGACAAGGTATGCCTTCCTTTTTCACATGCTGAACCTAGTGGTACCATATCAACACATGGTTTGGCCTACGAATCATGATTCGGGTGCTAAAATGGCATGTGTATCCACATCATGTATGTTTGCGACTAGGCCTACTACCTTTCCCTGATTTTGGCATAGAGGAAGGATCAAATGGTGCTGCATATTTTTATTTGTGGTCCTCTGGTCCAAATGTGCACCAATAGCTATACAAATCATAAAGAATATTCATATTAGTAATACAAATAGTTAACAAATGATTAGAGACACTCTTTCACTTCATAATTGCAAGTATAAACAATCTTAGTTAGAAGATTATTCTTACATGTTGTATTCCAAATAACTATTAATCCTATTTTTGGTATTAGAACTTTGAGGGGGATTCCTTGAATGACTTATGTGAAAGCAAGTTGGATATGAGTCCCTTAAACTTTCTCCCTCAAAAAATCTTTCAATCTGTCAACTTCAATCCATGCTGAAAATAATTGTGAGCCTTTAAGGACATACTTCTTCCATGAAAGATCTTTATAGGAACATTTTCCACTACATGGGTGTTGAAATTCTTCATCCATGATGTGAGACCAATCAACATCCATCTAGTAGACAATAAAAATGTTAGAATTTGAGTAGAAAATATCCACACATGGTATAACACACTTGGTAGAAATTATAGACACTTTTAACAACATAGATCAAAACATGCAATACATATCTAGTACTCAAAAAATTAGTTATAAAAATATGTGGAAGGAATAAGTATAATAAATTCAAATAAAAATTTGGTATACTATATAAATTTAAAACTAATAAACATGAAAAACATGACAATGATTGCACTGAAATTTGAACATTAACAAAGGTAGGAAATGTTTTTGAATTTTGGGAGCAAATGAATAATAAGAATTTTAAATGAAACTTTGGCACATTAAGTAAAGTTTAAACTAGTATACATAGAAAAAATGAGAATGATTGCATTAACAATAACAACGGTGAGTGAAGGTTTGGGGTCAACGGGTAGTGCCTCTTTGGTGCAGGTGCACCCAACATGATGATCATGCCTTCATAAAGCTAATTTAAAAGTTATGTTTTGTTATATGTTTTTTGTGTCTAATAATGTCCTAAGAACCATTTGGAATGGTTTTTGTAATATGTTCATATCATTGAAGGTCATATTTGGTCTAAAATGTAAAACTGCTCCAAATTGTCAATGTCACCATTGAGTTGACAAAAGTTGTCAACATGTCTTCCATGACCATTCATGATGTAATGAGGTCACATTGACCTATTTTAGGCATATTGGGTTGATTCTAGGTCATTAGGGGATGTTGGCACAAGAATTTGTATGCAAAGTGCAAATATTGCAAAAGTTGTTGTGCAACTTTGTAATTTTGCAAAGTTGTTAAAACTATCATTAGGATAAATATGCTTCCAACGGTCCTCTAATTTAAAAAATAGTTTGAGAACATTGAAGTTCACAAGGAAACATGTTAAATAGGCCTCAAAACCATGAGAAAAAGTTGGGATATAAGAGTATGGTGATTTGAATAAAAAATTTAGTGTTTTCTACATTATTTTTTCTGCAACTTTGCTGTTACAACATGTGTTGTGGGTTTGTGTGATACAATTTTGATGCAATCCATAAATGGTTAGAAAGAGGGCTGGGTCTATTTTGTAATTCATCTATTTTGAGAATTTTTCATTGAGTTTTGAAAGAGATATCACTGTTTTCCTAAAGTGGGTCTAAAACCCTCTTCCACAAGGGTTTGGACATTAAAATGTTGACAACTTTGTTTTACACTATTCGAAATGACCACAATTTGTGGAAATGAAATTTATAAGAATCTATTTTGAGATTATTGTGGGTGAAGAACATAAATCAATGTGTGGAGGGAGAAATCACGAGCTCTATACCTATTATTCTATGTGACAATGTAAAACGTGTTCACTATTTTTGCAAAATTGTAAAACTGAACCAATTTGAGGGGTTTAGGCACTATAAAAAAATTGGTTCCTTTCTTTTGAGTTTTCTAATATATTTCCATGGTGTTGGTTTTTTTTTTGGTGCAAATTGGGGGTAGTCACTTTGGAAAAGTGGCCTAATTTAGGCCTTAAAAATCTTGTAACAGTCACCTTTTGATCAGTGGGTTCCAAGAATCATGTTGTCATTTTTGAGTGCGAGTTGTATCATGCCAAGAGGAATCCAAATATTTCTTACAAGGGTGTCCATGATAATTTATTACAAGTTGATTTCCCAAGCTTGGGTGGACAAGGCTAGTATGCCTAGTAGTAGTGAAACAAGGAAATAGTTTCATTGGTATTCCAAAGTTTGTATGAAGTATTGGATGGAATTTTTGTTATAAAATCATGCTCAAAAAATCATAAATTCAATGCCCCTCTAGAGGATGTTTTTTTTTACCAAGTTGGCCTGTACATAACCTTGTGGAGGAGCCACGTGGTTGTCTTGTGAAGTTAGCCTTGAAAATCCCATTTTTAAACCAAGGAGTGGTACATGTCAAAGGTGTCTTAAAAGTGATTGAAACCACCATTGACTCTTTGCATCACTCTTGCACAATTTTGGGTCCAAAGCCTCCAATGGATCAAGGGGAAACACCCTTGTAGAGATCTTCGGGTAGAGCCTCCAAAGGGGTAGCATCATAGCCTCACAAACATTCATTGTGAATGTCATTTTCATAATTTACTTTCTTTCATTTTCTTGTATTTACTTACTGTTCAGGCTTAGAATTGTCACCCTAACTCAGGCATTAGGGCTACACGACAATTCCATCCTCACAATGGAAACTTCCTCTAGCTGTGGGTGAACTATGGATGAGGAAGAGTCTCCGGATTCTA
>MU226568.1:1905080-1917576 GCA_018584345.1 Thuja plicata | reverse complement strand
CAACCGTTCATCTCCCCATCTCTGGGATTGATCTCAACCATTCATTCCATCACCAATTCCTATATAATAAACCCTTCATAACCATTTGAAGGATCCAGGATTTCAATCTCTCGTGCGCCATTACTATGTCAGTTTGGTTCTAGCATTCAAGCCATCTTGCGATCACACACACACATTTCAATTGTCAAATTCTCGACGCTTCTCAAGTCATAGACGCTACCCCGCCAATACTGAGCATCAAGAACAACGTTTCAGAAGGAGTAGAGAGAAACAATAGAAGCTTCAAGCATCGAGGGGTTTGCATTTACTTGTCTTCCTTTCTCTTGTTTTTACATTTTATTACTCACGTTTATGTTATTCGTTTAGTAGTTATTGTGTACTTGATTTGCATTCACTTGTGAAACCTTTGCTACTAACCCCCGCCCTTGGAAAGATGTGGGAATCCGGAGAGAGAGGCATACAATACCTTTGGCTCACTGCTTCTAGTAGCTAACACCTGAATATCTATATTATCCTCAATCGCACTTCACAACATCTCAAACATGTAGGGAGACAAATCCTGTTTCATACATCCTCTTTGTATAAGTACACACTTGCATAAAATTCACACAAGTATACACAAATGCTACACATTGTATTTAATGATCTTAACCTTTACTTATATCAATCCTTTATTTGTGAAGTCTCCCATTTTTAGTCAAGCAAGTAGCCAAATACAATTTGAATTAGGTCAGCACTAAACATCTGCAGTAGGGAGGAATGTGAAGTGGATCATAACATGTCATAACTGGGACTAAAAATAACATCATACATGTTACATCCCATCTTGGATACATTGAGACAAATAATAGAAGTGTAAACACCTGAGGTTGGCCAAACCTAGAGTAGAAACACCATCTAAATTTAAAAATAAGTCTTTGAAGCCATAAATCTCATATCATCTGAAATAAATGAAGCTAAAGACATTAATAAATCATTTCTAAAAGTGCACCACCAGAAACTATCATGTGGACAAATGTGAAGCATGTATTTCACACAGAGACGGTTGTCACTCGCAACCATACTCAGACAAATACCAATTCAATTGTACCTCATTACAAACCTCAAAATCTTGAATTCGACATCTCCAAGTAGTTCCCAATAACATACCAAAAGCTCATCAACAAATATGAAATATGAAGAATATGCAGAGCAATATATTCTTATATCCAATAACACAAAATATAGTCACTAATGACAAAAATTTGACATCAATGACAACCAAACTAACCAATCGATTACTCAACCAACTCATTTTCTCAATTTTGCAACAATCTCCCCATTTTGCGTTGATGGAAACACACCAATAAAATCAAAATTTGAAACTCTATAATATGTCACAATCCTTCCCCTAACTCAAAAATATCCCCCTTTGACATCAACGACAAAGGATAAAGATGCAAAAATACTACTCATTTATTTCAGGTTCTCTTGAATATACAAATCAGCTCACAATCGTACTTAGCTCCCCTTAAGAGGTAGCGACCATCAATAGTCCAAATCAAAATATGCATATAGTTCACTAGACTAATGCATAAATTTAGTTCTGATAGGGAGGGGTAATCACCCCAATTTCTCTCAAAGATACTTAAAAGTATCCTTAGGCAATGCCTGGGTTTAAAAATATAGGCAATTTGTTCCTTTGTAGGTACATAGTTAAGCTTTATCTCATTTTCTAAAAAAATTTCTCTTGGGAAGTGGTACTGAATTGAAATGTGTTTTTTCCTTGAGTGCAATAACATGTTCTTAGAAATTTTTATTGCACTGGCATTGTCAAATAAATGGAAATAGGTGCATCGAACATTATTCCAATATCTTTCAAAGTTTATTTCATTCACAGTATATGGGTGCAACATGAAGCAACCACAATATATTCTTCAATAGTAGATAGAGACATTGATTCATTTTTCTTACTTGACCAAGCAAACAACCTAGGTCCAAGGAAAAATGCGTCACCACTTTTACTCTTCCTTTCATCAACACATCCAAACCAGTCAACATATGTATAAGTTATCAAAGAAAATTTTGAATTTTTGGGGTACCATAGTACACATTATTCCAATATCTTTCAAATTCTATTTCATTCATAGTATATGAGTGCAACATGAAGCAACAACAATATATTCTTCAATAGTAGATAGAGACATTGATTCATGTTTCTTACTTGACCAAGCAAACAACCTAGGTCCAAGGAAAAATGTGCCACCACTTTTAATCTTCCTTTCATCAACGCATCCAACCCATTCAACATATGTATAAGTAATCAAAGTGGATTTTGAATTTCTGGGGTACCATAGTCCAAAGTCTTTATTCCATTTCAAACATCTAAAAATTCTTTTCACAACTAAAACATGACTCTCTCAGATTTTGTTGAAATCTGGCTACAAGACAAACAACATGCATGATATTTGGTCTGATAACATTCAGATATAACAATACACCAATCATTTATTTGTATTTAATATTATCATCCTTGGGAGATTCATCATCTATACTCAACTTACAACTAGTAACCAGAAGACTGCATATCGATTTAACAATTTTCATCCCAATTTTTTCAACATCTCCTTCACATAATTTGATTGTGATATAAAGTTACCTTCACTTTTCTGATTAACTTGTAAGCCTAAAAATAAATTCATTTCCCTAATCAAAGGCATTTCAAACTCTTTTTGCATTCCCTTAGAAAAATTCTTACACATACCATCATTGCCTCCAAAGGTTCTATCATCCACATAAACTACTACAATCAAGATGTTATATGTTTCAACTTTAAAGTATAGATTACTATTAGTGGTACCTTTTTGAAATCATTGCCTCAACATAGACCTATCAATCCTTGCATACCAAGCTATGGGAGCTTTCTTAAGTCCATATATATGCATTCTTTAATTTGTAAATAATATCTAGATCATCGAATAGCTTGAAGCCTTTTGAATGTTCTATGTACACTTCTTTCAGTTCTCCATTCAAGAATGTATATTTCACATCCATCTAATATACTTTGAAGTTCTTATGTGTCTCAAAAGCCAAAAACATTTTATTAGCTTCCATTTTTACCACAAGAGCATAAGTCTCCTTAAAGTCAACTCCTTCTACTTGTGTGTATCCCTTGCATACAAGTCTTTCTTTTTTCCTTACCATGTGTCTAATTTCATCATGTTTATTCTAGAAACCCCATTTTATTCCAATTACATTCTTATTTATTGGTCTTGGGACCAATTCCCAAGTTTGATTATTCTCTATCTTATTCAACTCTTATTTCATAGAATTATTCATATTTTGATCACTAGAAGCCTCTTTTACAATCTTTGGTTCAATTTATTGAATTAGGCATAGGCTACCTTCTTATTCAATAGCTTTACTTCTTGTAATCACACCTCTATTCTTGTCTCCAATAAACTAATTTTCTGAGTAATTCCTCTGCACATTTTTGGGATTCTTAGGATCAGATTTCAGAGCAACCTCCACATCATTTTGTTCTTTATTCTCTTCAATCTTTTCTTCTTCTTGTTTTCTGGTAGATTCATCTAATTCATATCCAACTTGTATCTATATGTATTCTTTGCAATGCCTTTATTAACTTTCACATTTGTGCTCTCACCTATTCTTCTCAACCTTTTTTTGTAGCATTATTTTTTTTTAGTGGAATGCCAAGAAATATACCTTCACCAACTTTGGTATTAAAATTTCCAACGTTTTCCTTATCTCTCATGATATAACATTTTCTTCCAAATGCTCTGAAATACTTTATAGAAGGGGCTCTCCCATACCATACCTCATATGATGTCTTTTTGAGATTCTTCCTAGTTTGAACTCTATTAAGCGTGTATACTGCATTCAATATTATCTCTTTCTACTATATTTTTGGTATATTTTCTTCTTTGATCATGGTTCTCTATGCTTCCTGTATTGTTCAGTATTTTTCCATCGCCTTGAAAGTTCTCCTTGTTTATTTTCAAATTTGAAGTTATTTGCACACATTGTTAGTAGGCCTTTCAAGTGTTGACAAATCTCTCACCACTTGTAATTAAATGATAATCATCATATTCTAAAAATTGATATGAAATCCTCTGATTTCATAGCCAACTCTCATTGATCTAAGACATTAAACAATAACCGCTAGTTGTATTCAACTAATGCATGTTTCCTCCAATTTTCTTTCCAGGAGAAATCATATTTTTGGATTTCTTTCTTATCTCACATCCATTTTCCTTAAATACAAGGTTATGTCCATTATCACACATATGTCCAATACTCAAGATATAATGATTTAAACCCTTAACATAGTAAACATTTCCAGTATTGTGATTGTCATCAAAACTGATATAGCCAATTCAAACTATCCTAGCTACTTGATCACCTCCAAATCTAACTAGACCTCCATCAAACTTTTCAAGTTTCAAAAACTTACTTTTGTCACCAATCATATGATTAGAGAATCCACACTATTAATGAGTCATTCATATCAATCTCTTCTTACATGTAAAGAAGAATTCATTGTGTTTGTAACCTTAATATCTAATTCAAAGTATTAATAGGATTAGGAGGATGAAATTATTCTTTAATTGCTAAGAACAAGCATTGATCATATTCTTCATAATCAGATTCATCATTAAAAAATGCTAGCATCTTCTCTAACATAATAATCTTTTGTATTGAACTTTCCTTTACTTTACTTGTTCTTTTGCTCTACAATTATATTAGGACACCCAAAAGCACAATGACCTATTTTTCCATAGTGAAAGCATTTGAAGGGTAACTTATATTTGTACTTCTTCTTAGATTCCTCTTCCTTTGTAGATTTTGTAGCCTTAAATGCATTTTTTGTTCTTATGTTAGTAGTACAAAATTCTTTCATCTCAAATGCAAGGAAAGATCCATATAGCTATTCTCTAGAATATGTATTCAAATTATGAGTTTCTTCAATAGTAGACAATTTAGATCTACAAGCTTTAGTAAGGGTTCTGAGTACCTTTTGCACCATATTATTTTCTTCTAGAGTGTTGCCAAGACTTCTAATCTCATTTATCACATCATCAATCTTTTGTAAGTAGGTTGTTAAGGTGTCTTCTTCTTCCATCTGCAAACTTTCACACTTAGTCTTCACATTCTGCATCTTAGCTTGTTTTACCATATCATTTCCTCCATAGGTTTTTTTTTTAATTTTCCTAAACATCATAAGTATTTTTTGAAGATATAAATTTTGTCAATTCAGTTTTACTTAGAGCGTTGAAAATTGCATGTCTTACCCTCTCATTGTTTTCATATGCTTCAATCTCATCTGAAGTGCTCTATCCATTTGTCAATTTCACATATTGATTTTTCACAACCTTTAAAGTCTTATAACTAAGAGAAACCAAGTAGCCTCACATGTGCACGTTCTAATATGAATAATTTTATCAATCAAAAGGAGGGAGTTCTAGTTTATGCATCATCAAGATCTCCTTGAGTGATTAACCTCTTCTCCAAGGAACCATAGCTCTGATACCAATAATTGAATATGCAAGACAACCGAGAGGGGGTTTAATTAGTTTTCCACAAACTTTATAAACTCTAGACTTTCAATGTGTTCCAAAAATCTTTAATTGAAGAAAGATGTAAACATGAATATCATAGCAACCATCAAACACCTCAGGAAAAATTCCTGGGAAAAAAACACCCCAAGAATTTTGTTCCTAGGAAAAAAATGCCCAGGGTGTCTTGTACCTAGAAGATATCCTTCACATTCAGTTTGTAGGTCAGCACAGTTCTCAGGTTTCTATTTAAGGTCACTGCAGTTTCCTATATAATTTTTGTTACTTTGTCTTTTCTGAAATTGTTTATATTTTCTTATTTAGCCTTCTATTTTGAATCATCGTATCATTTTTCTCTAAATCATATCAATCAATTAATTTTTTTGAAGTATCATTGATTCATTCAGTACTTAGGTCCTACTTAAGCCTATTGGGTTATCTTCCTTCCAATTGTACATTAGGGAAAGGAGGAGCAATCTACCATGCTTACCTTTTCTTATTGTACAGTACATTTGAATGTGATGGTATTTAAATGGGTGCCAGCTTCCTCAATGCAACCACATAGATAATCAAAGCCTACTATTGTGTTGGTGGTGTAGTCATACATGATAGAATTTGATGTTGAGGCCTTGTCTTTCCCATGATGGTGGTGCAGTCATGATGATAGCATTTTAAGTTGAGAATTGATGGAGGGCATAGTGTGTCCTTCAACTTCAAAATTTCCACTGTCGATAAGGTCTTGGATAATGTTTTTAAGCTCTGTACATTTCTTTGTATCATGACCCTTAATGTGATGGTATTCACAGTCTTTATTGTTATTGTACCAAGAACGCTTCAGTTGATTCTCATCAAAAGGTTTAGTGACTAGGAATACCATCATTTTTTCTTTGAAAAGGCAATGAAAGATGACATCAAGGGAATATACAAGAAGAGTGTATTGATGATGTTGATAGGTATTCGCATTTTTAATATTGTTGGTGTTGAAATGTGCAAAAATGAAGTTATTGTTGGGATTGTGATTGGATTATTATTGTTGTTGTGATTATTGACAAGGTTGTTGATTATTGCATAGTTATGTTGATTAAGATGATTGATTTGATTAGATGGTGTTTGAATATTTTGAACATGTTTGGTGTCAGTTACAACATGATTGGAAACATTTTCATTCTTATCCCAAAACTTAGGTTTTCATGAGATGATGAAGGGTGATCATCCTTATTATAATGGTTGATCATTCCTTGCTGGAGGAGACCCTCTTTAATGTTTTTCCCTTTCTTAATGACCATCTTAAAAAGTTTAGGAAAATCCATTCACATATGGGAGACCATTTGTGGGACTAGATTTTGGATAAAGATATTGACGAAATATTGTTTGGGAATAGGCCAAGGGAATCTGTTATCAAGGTTTTTCCGTATTTGCAATAAATTAGCAAAGGTATCTCCATTGCATTGTTTTGTGTTGCACAGTTCAATCAAAGAGGCTTGATGTTAAATGTTATAACAGTATTGTGCAATGAATTTATCAGAAAGGTCTACAAAGGTAGAGATTGATCCAAGTGGAAAACTCATAAACCATTCTAAGGTGGAGCCGCCCAAACTTTGAGGGAATAATATCTTGAGGTAATTTTTTTGTAGGAGACTTCTTGACAATCCACATAGAATTATTTGAGGTGTTGAATTGGATAAGTTTTCCCCTTGTATTTATCAAATTTTGGTATCTCAAAGTTCAGGGGAAAGGTTGTATTGTGATTGATCAGTCAAACAGATAAGGACACATGTACTCATATGAAAATTGCTTATTGTGTCCTCTATTTTTCATATTAAAGATGAGACTCCTTAACTTATTGACTTGTTGTGAAAGATTGGGTGTTTTGTGTGATGTGGGTGTGTTATAAGTAAGTTGAGGTCCAAATGTCATCATTCCTATCGAGGGTGGTGATCAGATATATTGATAATCATGAGAGGCATTGATAGTGGATGTTTTTAATCAGGATGTGGGTGGTGTGAAGAACGACATGATATTATGGGATGTAGAGAAGCGAATGGAAGAAGTGTGACCCACATTAAGCACTCTAGCATCCATATCATTACATCTATTCATAGTAGTGTGTGTGTGCTAGTCTATGAGGTTAAATTGGGTATAACACTAAGGATTTTTTGAATAATCTCTTGTGACTATTAGAAAGATTGTGAATATTAAGAAGTGGAAGGTTGGCCATAGATGATGCATTTTTTTCCTTTTGACGGTGCATTGGTGGTATTTTGAGATTTTGTGATGTAGTTGGTGAGTCTGGAGATGTCAAAGTCTTGGGGTAAGTTGAATCCATCCTTAACAATATTCATGAAGACTTATTGTTATTAACCCTAATGGCTTTATCCATCATTTCCAAATTATAAGGGTCTTTTAGGAAGGCATCAAATCAGGGAGACATATCATATTTCTCTACCATTTCCTCCTCTTCTTGGTTGCTTGTAATATCTTCCATATGAACACCTTCTCGATGAATTGTACCAAAGAGATCATCATCATCATTGTTGGTGTAATGGATATTCAAGCGGTAACCCATCATGTCCTTGGATTTAGGTCGAGTTAGGACCATACAATTGTGACCTTAGATGGGTGAAGGTGTTGATGAATCGATGTAGGTGAAAGGGGTGAATACTTGTTTTGTTAAGTGGATGATGATAGATGAAAGGGTGTTCCAAGGTGTGGTCAAGAGGATTTGATGATCTTTGGACTTGGAGCAAAAAATATTCATGTGATTTTGATCAAGATTGACTTTGGAGTTGGATAATTTGATTTAAATTTGATTTGGATATTTGTGTTGAATTTGGATGGGATGTTTGGGAGTTGGACCTTGGTTTGGATTTGGAATGAAATTTTTGATTGTGGATTTGGATTTTGAGGTCAAAATAACTTAGCAAGAACTAGATCCTTTAATGTATCTAGGGGGTTTTTTGGGGGATAATACCTTCTCCTACTTGAGATAGGCTAAGTTCTCAAGCAATATTAGATGGGGATTATTTTAAAATCACTAACTTGGATAGAGACAACCCATAAGATAATAAAGTCCAAATGATAAGGGAAAACTAATCACACTACTTGAGATAGGCCAAGTTCTCAAGAACTACACTTTGCTAGAAATTAATTAGGATAAAAGGATTTTAATTCAAACATAGAAAAGCTAAACCTCAAGGATTAATTGGGAAGATAGGATTAGTTGATGATGATCAATTTTGATGATTGGATTAGAACTTGATTAAGTTGACTTGTTGATTGGATGATTGAATTGGATTGGGGTTAGATGATTTGGACAAGTTGATTGGGTGATGATTAGCATTTGGATGATTTGGATTTTAGATGACTTGGATCGACAACTTGAATTGATGATTGGATATTGGTTGGATAATGATGACTATGCTCCTAAGTCCAAATTTAAAGATTGAAAGGGGGTTTGATGTTTAAACCGGGGGAGGTGATTAGGACTATGATGTGCAATAGCGACGAGACTATAATTTGTCTCATCATTAAACCAATAAAATCATACATTTATTCCTAATATATATAGATGTTAAAGTGGATTTAAGTAATAATGGAAAGTTCTTTAGTTGTTTAAGGTAGAAAGTAAATTATATCTCTAAGGAGACAATAGTGATAGGTGGGAACAAATGAGAGATTCATTCAAAATGAATGAATATGTAAGTGGGGACAAGTGCAAATGTAGGGTGGCTACAAGTGTACATGGTGGCTACACATGTGTGAGCAAGGTGGCTACACATGTAGGAGTAAAGAGGTGGGGACAATTTAAAATTCAAGGAATGTGCTCACATGTGAGTGAATTTTAAATTTTGGTAAAAGCCTAATGAATGTAGGAATTAAGGAATTAGCCTAATTAATCTAGGATTAATCAGTGGCTAGGATTTGGGAGGAAATAAAGGGCTTAGACTATAGATTAGATTTAATTAATTATAATTAATTAAACTTTAGGATAGTAGGATAGGATATGTTCGGTTAATTTAAATTAATCAAACATTAGCTAAAGGAGGAATACTATAATTAATTATTAAAATTAATTATATTACTGGGATGATTAATGTTAGAGTACATAGTTTTCCTCACTTATTAATTATATCATCTTGATATTAATTATTAAGTTAGTCGTACTCTATTTTTCACTTAAGCTTTCTCTTAGGTTAGCCTTTTCTTTTTTTAGGGTTTCATTCACCTTTAAGGTCGAATGCTTGTATTTGTTTTTGTATACTCTTGGAATACATTTTTGAGCTCTCACATTTTGAGCACAGAAGAGTTTCAGCTTTTTCCATCTTTTGCTTCATTCTTTGTAACAGGTATCTTGCATGCAGATTGGTCTTAGAAGTCGAAACTGTATTTCTCAATTTCTACATGGTATCAGAGCCATTCTGCTGCTGCTTGTTCGAGTTCCTTTGAAGTTGTGGATCAAGCATCTTTTTTTCAAATTTTTTTTATTGTTTTTATTGGATATGGGGAGTCTCATTTTTTTTGGTACACTTTGGGCAAAAACTGACCTCACGGTTGCATCCGGAAGGCCCAAAAACCTCAGAATCCATATAAAACATGACCTATTTGGCCTCCGGAGCATCTGGGAGAAATTGTTTGCCCTACTACGGCCGTACGGGCACGAAAATCGAAAAAATCCCATTTTTTTGCAAAAAAATAAAAAAATCGTTTAAAATTAACGCCTCTGACGTTATTCTGCATGCGCCATCGGCGCTCAGCCCGCGTGCCGCCTGCGCACCACCATCCTGCCATCGCGCCGCCACCGGCCCTCGCCGCCACTGCCGCCCCACCCGGTCGCCACCACCACCCAGCCTGGCCGCCACCTCCGTCGGCGCCGCCGCCCATCGGCCAGCTCTACCCAGTTGGACGTCCGATGATGGCCATATGACCGTCAAATTATTTGTTGGGCCTATTTTTTTCCAGGGAGCTAGTCTTTTGGGGGTACATGTGCCTTTTTGGTCCTACAGGGCTCATACGGACTCAGATTTTCAACTTCTATATATCGTTGGAAAGCTCTTTTTGAGCCCGTCACTCTCATCTAAGTTTCAATTCTAGATTTTTCCTTTTTATTGCTGTATTTTGCAGACAAAGACACACCTTCTTTTGTGCTCATGTTCTACTTCTGGAACTCAAGTTTTTTTCTCGTTTCTTGTGCTTTCATAATAATTTGTGGTCTGTAGGGGATAGTATTATACATTATCAGGGGGTGCATTTCACTTTTGGCAATTTTCTTCAGAAAGACCCTTCTACTTCCGTCTTATTCTTCTCTCAATGTCAGACCCCTCTGTGGCCCGGCTGACACCACATAACTACCACACACGGAAGCCACAAATGACCAAAATCCTCATGTCACGAGGTTTATGGTCCTACCTAGATGTGGCTCAGCATGTTCTACCAAGGCCTTATGAGGCTCTTATGCACAAGAATAGGATGGATGAGGCAATGGGCCTCATTGCCCTGAACGTTTCAGATGGGTTGTTGTTTCACCTGGATGGTCAAACCACACCCAGGGATATGTGGGACAAGCTTTACACCTTGTTTGGCACAATGAATCAATTCAGGGTTCTCCAGATAGATGCAGAGTTCACCTCCTTGGTACCTGAATCATTCACCAGCATTGAGGACTTCCTAATGAAGTTCAAGTCTCTTCGATCTATTTTATAGGTTGCTGGAAAGACAAAGTCAGATGATGAGTGTATCTTTCTGATACTCTCAAAGCTGCATGGCCCTTATCAGATTTTCACTTCTACCTTCTACTCCACTATGGATGCACTGGGTGCACGACATGTTATGCCCTCTTTTGAGACCTTCTGTGATAGGTTAACTTGTGAGCAGTCCAAGCTCAATCAGATGGATTCTCTTACAGGTTCATAGTCACAGGCATTGCTTGCCAAGTCATCTCAGGATACACAGAAGCTGAAGCCGCAACCGATATATGATTCCTTTTCTCAACACTCTACTGGCCCACCATCTTCTTCTAAGAAGGAGAAATAGAAGACTCAGAACCCTACTTGTTCCTATTGTTAGAAGGGGCCCCATGATGAGTCACAGTGTTTTCAGAAGAGATTTGATGGCTATGAGAAACAGATTGCAGATTTTTAAGCTCTCCTTCAGAAGAGCACTATTTCCTCTCCATCCTCTTCCACCTCACAGGGGTCTACTTTTCAGTCTTCTGCCTCATCTTCGACATCTGGATAGGATTTTGGACAGGGTCATGCATTACGGGCTTCCGTTGTATCCCCTTCACAGGTCCCTTGGATACTGGATTCAGGTGCTTCTCACCATATGGCGTCTTCTCTGGATATCTTCTCTTCTATTGAGGCTTCTCCTATTCCCCACATTCTCATGGGGAATAACACTATTATGCCAGTCTGCGGGAAAGGTTTTGTACGCATTCAGGATGGCACATTCAATGATGTATTGTATGTTCCATCTCTATTTGCAAACCTTCTCTCGATTTACCAGATTACACATAGTGGATCAGAGAAGACAGTTGAGTTCACGCCAGATTTAGTCTTCATTCGGGATAGTGCAACAGGTGGCATTTTTGCTACAGGGATAGTTGATCATTCCACCCATCTCTACACCTTTTCTCACTTTGGTCCACCATCTCCATCATCGGAGCACAGCTCTCCTCTTCCGCGAGAGCGTCATGTGGTGCAGTCAGGTCACTTGAACCTCTGTGTTATTCCCGAGACCATTGCTGTGACTGCCACACCACATCTTGTTGAGGTTTTTTCTCTTCAGCAGGACTCTTCTTTAGCACTTCCTGACCCTTCAGCTCCATTCATCGAGCCACCAGGTGCAGTTGTTGAGGATTCTACAGAGGACACTCATCTCCTCTCTCATGATAGTGTCAGCACACCTGTCATACCACTTGCATTGGGGATTCCATTTCAGGATCC